>SMLS01074115.1:0-10123 GCA_004785975.1 Popillia japonica
AAGTCGGTCTTGTAAACTTACTACTGAGTAGTTCCTGTATGATTGGAAAGTAAATACCTGGACCAAGTTTAAGCATCAAAAATTGGTGAGTCTAACTGTAGTGAAATCAAAACAACCATGAAGATGGCTTTAATGAAAGTGAACGATCATAACGGTTTACTACTTTATGGTGAGATGGAACCTAAACAATCCCTACACGACACAGTACAATAGATAAAGTAAGATTGGTTGAATATGCAGTACCTATTGTATAATTGTATTGCACAGTCGAATTTAACAGCGACTCGGTGAATATTGGAAACTGCTAGGCCTAGAGTCTTGGGAAAAAAGCTCCTAAAGTAGCTAGCAGAACTATTTGAAATTTTACCACAAAATATTTACAATTATGCTACTTTTAAATCTAGACACTAAGTATGTAAAATTACGTGGGTTTGTATAACATAGATAGTCCGCTTTCAAGCGAACGAACCTGTAACCAGATTCCAAATGACTCCACCACGGAATGACCCGTTTTCGTAACGGTGTTAAGCGAGTTATTAATAGTGGATCTGTCTGGCGGATCGGTTCGTGCAGACTTCTATATTGATCGATTTGGGCGCAAAATATGTTTACGACGTGAATTTTTATGCATCAACTAAAAGAAAGAAAATCGAAGGTAATGTCTATTCTAAGCAACGCACTGCGCATAACAAGAATCTAATTGGCTAAATACTTCGATAAAAAATGTAATGAGATCAGCTGCACAAAAAAAAGTTTGTGATTTCATTTTTATAATTAAACCACTAATCTAAGAAATCAGCGTTTTCCTCTGTTAATAATTCATAGTGGTTAATGTAATGTTAAGCCAAATCTAAATGTATGTTACCAATTAAATTCAGCACAAAGAATATTTTAATTCACCTCGTGTAATAAGCTTTGAAATTTGACATTTAATAATAAAGTTATAAATAGTTGGTGTTAAACTAACCGGAGCGTTTCAAACGTGGTGATTTATCATGCCACAAAAGAGAAATCTAGCGGGAGCCGAGGTAGAACTCTTTATTTTTGCTGCAATTCTTTTAAGAACCATAAATTAACCATCGGTAAAATAACAATAAAATAGGAATTCAAATTTGTGTCCGTTTCATTATTATTAAGATTATCATATTGCCATTGTTATATTTATGGCTTCCGTCGTATGATCTTATTTCTATAACAGAACTGGTATATTCCACGAAGTCTAAAAAGCATAAACAGTAAACATAAAAAACTAATTCAATGTCATGTTCCAGTTGTTTACAGCAAAACATTTGCGGTTTTCTACAACTCATGAAATAACCTCAGAAGAAAGTGCTGGTAACAGATTCGCAAGAAATTTTATTAATTTATTGGCTATTATAACAGGTCTGCATTTAGGATCTCTTGATATTGGGGCTAAACATGTTGTGTGTCGGGGTCTATCGTGAAAGGGTCTAGCCGGTTAAGCATATGAAAACCGCACTCGCATCTGATAACGGGTTCTTACCTTGTCTTTATTGTTCTTCATCAAAATAAGCTCAACAATTAATTTTATATCCCTAACATCTGTAGCAAGGAGTAATGGGAATGATAATCCTTAATGTAAAAAAAAATGTTCTCAGTACCTACTGAAGATAGCTTTATGAAATTTAAACTGTACTTGGCTGGCCATAAGCTAATTATAATTTATTTATTTTTTTAAAATTTTTGTGGCATTGCATACCGTAAAAATAATAATAATAATAATTCATGCCTTAGCATCCCCCAACAGCTTGCGCCAATTACGGGGGGCATCGGCTGGCCATGAGTTATTATTACGCCTGCGGCTGTAGACCGACTTAAGATGTTATCTTTCCGCATTTGCCGTGGAATTTGGAAAACTACAGAAAACCAAATTCAGAAAGAACGCACCGGATTCCAACCCGATACCACCAGACTATGAAGATAGCGCGCTAGGAACTGCGCTACACAGCTGGCAAAATCGAGAAGTATATTTTTTAAGGGTGATTTTTTTATAGTATTTTTATATTAAAGATTGTCACCCCCATTACTCCCTTACTATAGGAGTTAGATATATAAAGTTAAGTGTATAGCTTATTTAGTTGAAGGGCACTAAATACAAGGTAAGAACCTTTCACCAGATGCGAGTGCAGTTTCCGTCTGCTTAACCGGCTATGCCCTTTGGAGAGGGGTAGTAACGGGAGTCATGTATGAATTATCACGCGCTACCGTGAAGTGTTCATCATATTACCACGGTATAAAACAATAGCACGGCTTGCCCTTCTAGTTTCGACTGTTTGTTTCCTTTTTTACAATTTGTCTAAAATTGATTGTTATATAGCTTTATCTTACTTCTTTACTGATAGCAAAATTAATAGCTTGCGATGTTTTTATTTTAAAACGAGAAACAGCTACTGAGTCAATAAATTCAACTAAATCTATTTCATTAATTATATTATCAAAACAATCACAGCCACAGCACACTAGCTGCTAGAGCTACATCCAGAACAAATAAAAAAAATTGGCAGAAAATTTGCGACGTTTCTATAATGATCTGTATATCATAGCATCATCAGTGGTGCGCCATCAGCTGCAATCAGCTTTCTGGGAGAGAAGATGGTTTACATGTACTATCGAGGGCAAATGTAATGCATCAAACTGCAATAAAACGCGTCTATTGTGAGCTTTCCGTTCTGAATTGTTATTGACGTAAACATAACTGGGCAACTGCAATACGCCGTATAGCCGCAGGCCAAAGGGTAGCGAGGATTTAAAAGAATTTAAATCTAGCGAATTGTGAATATATTGGAAATGAATATGATGATACTGACTTCAGGTAGAACGTAGATAAATTCATAAAAGAAAAAAAATTATGATTAATTAGTCATTCTTTTATAGTGCAAAATATTGTTTAAATAATTAAGTACAAAAAATATAAAATTAGAAACTTTAATATTATTTTCTTGGCATTCGCTTAATGTTTTAATTGAAAAAACGCAAACTATACAATTACAATGTCTTAAAGATATACAATATATGATATACATTTAAACCATTATTTTCCTTAAGAGGTTTAAATCGTTTCAATAACTACTGCACTTATAGCAATTTAAAAGAGATTAACAATTTAAAGGGAGTAATAGTATTACAACATATAAAACATTTCTGAACTACGTTAATTATAATTTTATAATCAAAAACTAATGAATCCTGAAGTACTCCAAATTTTACAAAAGAACTAAGAGGTTGGTAATCTATTATATTATGGAGTCTATTCTGTTTATTTTTGACAACCTGTTAAAAATTAACATCCTGTTAACTCAAAATTGGTATTCTGTAATTTGTGAATCTGTTAAAATTTTAACATGATCTGCTTACTTTACCTGTTTATTCATAATTTTTAAGAGGCTACCTGGCACCCCTGTTAAAATGCAATAATTTAAACAGGCCTGTTAAAATACGTTTTACAGAATACCATTCACTGTTACGAGAATAAACAGCGTTGTTAAAATTTCTATTTTAACACCCTGTTAATTAAAAATAAACAGGTGTGTTACAGAATAGACCCCTATAAGTTATATAACTTTAGGCCCAAAATTTTTAGTAGATAATAATATTTCATTAGACGCATTAACTTGTAATGTAGGGTATATTATTCAAAATTCAGTAAAATCACATACAGAAAATACATTGCGAAACAAGTTAGTAAATATAATATCAAATTATACAAATAGATATAGTAGTAAAAGCAAAAGTAGATTATAATTATTTGACACCAATTAAATGTCAATTTCTTCCACTGACGAAGTTGTAACGAATACCTACTAAATTATAAAGATTCTGGAATAAATAATCTCTAATCAAATTAATAGTGGTTGAATTGACCTAAAAGTAGAAAAATATCTGAACTGTGATTATTTATGCACATAATGGTTAAAAAATGCATTTATTATACCTATGTTTTAATAAATTAAAACTAAATTCATTGTTTTGTGATTGCGTAAATATTAAAAAATATAAATTTCTGTAAACTGCTACTTGATTGAAATCGTTTCTTAATAAGGCATCAAAAAGAATTCGTTTTTCTATAAATAGAACCATGCTATTATATTAAAAAGCATATTATTCAAATTTTACATGTGTAAGTCATACGTAGGTGTTTTAGCGATATATGTATGTATCTATGTATAATATCAAACAATATTTACTTTTGCCAGAGAAACAGCTTGTGCTTATGAAATACAGTTAAGAATTCTACTCAGCATTACTTCTTAATATAAAGAGCAAATGTAACTATTGTAAATGAAATTATAATATATCGCTTTACACTTCTTGCAAATCTTTCTACCTGAAATTTACCTATTAGGTATCCCTCTCTAATTCTAATAACAGCGGCCAGTGCGAGTAGTCAAATGTGTCGAATACCTGAGGAAGGCCATGTTGCTTGAAGTCTGATTCATTACATTTGCCCTCGATAGTACATATACAAGAAATTCGCGGCAAAAATCGGATCAAATCCACGAAAAGTAACCAGCGTTACTACTGTACATGGTATCTATGTACAATATGTCTCATACGCTCTGCCATAATAAATAATTAATTCCAGTATATATCTTTGTAATTTTAAACGAGGTGAGAACGTCTGTAAAGAGTGCCGTAAAGAATCATAAATAGTTTCAATATTCTAACAGAATTGTTTCTTAAACATCGGCAATGAATGACATTATTGAAATTTAGCCTTAACTACCAGTTCTGAATTTATTCCATCATGAATTTATGTACTTAGGCCCGCTGTTAGTAAATTTCACGCAATATCAATCGATTTTTTGTTGTCTGTGGTGAGTGCAACTAACATCGATATTTTCAGTATCAAATAGATTATGAATACCGGAATCCGTTTATTATCGAACTGTATTACTGCTACAATACTTATTTCAATCTGTAGAGCAGTATAGAGAAAAGTATTTTACATTTAAATGGTAATACTACTTGGCGCCTCTTTATCAATATACTAGTATGGAAGAAATGAAGAAGGAAATTCTTAAAAACCATTTACCAGAAAAGGCGGCAAAGAAACTTCGTGCGTGCGTTCCGTTAACATAATTTTAGTTGAAAATGATTTATTTCACAGAATTTTACCCCAACCTGTTATTACTATCGGCATCTGACTAAATATGTAAATGTAGGACCATGTATTTTTTTACTTAATATCAACTTAATACATAGGCAGCCATATAAATGATATGCATGGTAAACTGTATATTTCCGTCTATTTAGCTAATTAATTTTGCTGGCAGTCACAAAATTTACATTCACATCTCTTAATGCTTCATAGAGTTAAAACCACGATTACCTACGTATCCATTTCATATACGTTTATATAGAAATACGATGTTATTTGTAAGTACTAATTGAATTTAAAGACGTGTTGACAAATGTACAATACTTTGCGCTAATGGTGTATGTAATACTTATGTATGATAATAACCCAATGGAATACGTGCTTGAAGATTCTAATTACAAAACAGAATGCGTGTCCACTTGTGCACAAAATACTTATTTCTTTTGTATTGATGGCGTGAATAAATACATACATATGCATGCATAATGGGTAATATTATCTTTAAATGTCACATGCTATGTAATTGTGCAAGGGATGTGTACGATATCGTTAGTTGAATAACTGTGCAGGTAAATAAATAACCTGTTATATTCTAATAATGTGCAATACCTCTGATGTAATAGATGTAATAAGCAGTACAGTAAAGATCACAGACATTCCAAACAGTTACAATATTGGTAGGTATCTTATAATGGGCTGTAACATAATTTGAAAAAAAAAACGGTTTTTGTCAAAAACGAATATTGGTAATAAAACACATACTTAAACTGCTTATTTACGTAACATTAAATCGCTAATTGTATGGTAGTTACAGTAAGTTAGTTAATGTTTTGATGTTTAATGAAAGTTTTAAAGCTTTCTCAAACTAGTAAATAAAACTTTAAAACATGTAATGCAGAACTTTTCAAAGAACATCTTGTTCTGATTAAAGCTGGTGTCTTTTCGTAAACTCGTAAACTATTTTAATGAAGTAATGGGAACGCATTTATACAGCAACAGTTGCAGTGGATAGTCTGGATAAGCAACACAGTTTGGGAAGCCGCTGCAGCTAAACTCACCCAATTTAGTTAGCATATTAGGCATACTTGAAATTAGCGAATTAATGGTAGTTTTTACGAGCATTCCATTTTTTTTTTTGATTGAAGAAAGATTGAAGAAATTCTACACTAATGGGAAGTCATAGTTTTCCAGTATATTCTACATACTGGTGTCCTGTTGGTGTCAAGTCCGCTTTACGAAGGGGTTGTCGAAAGCTACCATTGTTCATAACTTGTGCAAAGTCTATTAACTCTCACAATATGTGGAGGTGCATAATCGGTAGTATTAATATTGGCTCAAACACATTACTGACGTATACTTCTAGAGAAAATAATATGTACATATGTATATAAAACCTAGCTCACTGACAATGGTGCGCATTGCAAAGTAGCCACACGCTACCTATCGGAATATCTTTAATTTTATCTGCATTGGTAATACTTTTCTTCACCGTTATATAATCTGGATCCTGGATCATGATTCGATTCTAGTGCATAGACGCACTATTGGAGATTCAAAGTAAGAGAGGTTATAATTACAAATTTTTGAAATTAATTTATCATTCACCACATTATAAGTAGCTAAAATAACGTACAGTGGAAATTAATTAATAAACTACCAACTGCTAAAATTGAATTTTGTAACTTTAAGTACAGTATATTTAATTATCGTAGTTCGCAGGTTAAATAAAGTAGTTTCTGAAAAAATATAAAGTAAATAAGTGTATAAGTGAACTTATTACACAGCAATCAAAGTGGCTACAAATATTCCATGCCCACCAAAATAATGGGACGCCTAATTATACATAACTCGCAGCGAAGGTGATTGCTTAATAATAATAATGAGCACAAAATATCCCTTCATCACATACAGCACGATTTATAACGTAAAAACTGCATAAGGTAGTTAACTTCCTGTCATTGTCATTAGTAATTACCAGGTTAATTAACAGGGCATTACGTAAAAACCAGTACTGCAGCGTTTACGGTTATTATTAAACGATTCTGAAAGAGATTATGGCAGATAAAAAACAAAAAATACGACGGTTATTAAGTAATACAATAGAAAGCAGATCATCAACATACTTGTTGTATGGGGAGCCTTGAGGTAACAAGTTTATATTCAAGAAAGTAATATACACTCAAGAAAATAACGAGAATAAGGCCGAGAAACTGTCACAATATATTTAATGTTAAGGCATTGTCCATCTGTCGTACGTACGTATTAACTTTGTAGGATATATAATGACATACACATGTTGTTCATTACACGTTATTTTAGATTTCAATGAGAAAACTTATCTTGGGATACATATGTATGTTAGACTTTATACGTAGGTATGTAGTTGTATTTGGTGCCCCTTCCAATCCAATAAAAACATTTTACTGTACTTTGCGGTAATAAATCCCACTTATTGTGGTCATTTTCAAGTAGACTACTACTAGCATTTAGTGTCACATCTCGTTTGAAAACCTTCAATAACTAACAGTAAAACAACCACAATTAGTCGAACAAAATGAAGCATTTTCATGAGATTTATTGCTTGAATTGCTTTGTAACTTCAATTAGCATTTTCACTTAAAAGTTTGTCGGACATAGTCTGAAGGCCTTTGAATAATTTCTCTCTACATACTTAAAACAAGAATCTTGAACGATCGCTCATGATTGCGCCATGACTCTACTTCCAATGTTGTGAGTGTTCCAGATAATCGGCCTCGAATAGATACTATAATATTAATTGGTATAGAGTGAAAAGGGCGGTTCTTTTAAGTCGACAAAGGCGCTAATCGTAAAAGTAAATCTATTGTGATACTTGGTCCTTGACCGTCATACTGCAATATACAACGGTTTGATATACACAATATATCATTTTTGGTTCAAGTCCTATGCTTCTTCATGCATCTCTGGGAATGCTACTGTAGTATTTTGGAGAACTGTCTAAGTCATGTTTATGGTATACTCAAAACGGTCCCTAGGCATTCCTATGTGGTTACGGAAATTAGTCCACGTTCAATTCACTAATATTACTGTCTCTAGCTTGTCAAGTAATGATGCTCCTGTAATATTTTTTTCTGTTTGAAGATAATCGATTAAGTTAACCCCACGATATCTCAAAAAACAGTCGTCATCACTTTCTCAGCTAAAAAAATAGTTGTTGCCTTTTTTCTGGAGCCGATTCTCCCTTCACAGTCCATGGTTTTGACTATATTTTTGTTTCGGGCGTAGAATTGTGTATCCACGTTTCATCTACAGTAATTAATCGGCGCCAAAATTTCTGATTGAACTGTGCCAACAGAGCGTTGGAAATGTTCATTCGAACACGTTTTTGGTCGAACGTGAGCAAACGCGGTACCCAACGCGCGGAGAGCTTTCTTATACCTAACTGTTAATTCAACATGTGACAAACACGTTGTTTGAACATATTCATAGCCTCTGCTATACATTTCACTTTAATTCGACGGTCGTTTAGTACCATTTGGTGAACTTTAACGACGCTATCATCAGTGGTTGCAGGTTTTAGTCGTCTCGAACGTTCATCGTCTCCCAAGCTAGTACGGCCTCGTTTAAATTCAGCTGCTCAAAATTGAACGATGGTAAATGATTGTGCAGAGTCTCCGTACACAGCGACCAATTCATCTTTGATTTGCGTAAGCGTATTACGTTTCAAAAACAAATATTTAATGACTTCTCGTATATTCGATTTTTTTCCATTTTCACAAAAACACTCACATTAACTCACAACGATTGTCAAACAACAACTGCTCGTTCAAAATGACTTAAAGTTTAGTTAGTTAAGTTCAGAAGCATTTCAGATCACCGTCTGCTTATATACTTATCCTTACAGTTTTAATTTTTTTTGAATTTCCGCGTTCGAAATCTTCTCTTGTAAGGCAGATCAGTGTTAACTGTAGCGGAAAACGATTTGAATATTTGAATTAAATTACGTTTTGTTTCGAGTACGGGTGACACATAACATCTTTTTATAATTATTATCCCAATATTAATCCTGAAATGTTAATAGTATTTCAATATATGTACATACCATACTATAATTTGATATTGAATCTTCAGAGATGTCAACCTCTACATGGTGGCTGTTATCGTTGTCAGGTTGATTATTATTTCCTCTAACACAAGAACACAAAAAATTACCAAAATTGGGAATTGGTAGACGCTTCTTATCCATTATTCCCCGAGGAGTGACCGACATAACCACATAAACTTTCATGACAGCCAATTTTTAAAATTAACGCTAGATATTATATTTGCGATTATTCACATTTCTAACTTAATAGTACACATGTAAGTAAAATATGAAACGAATCACAGTTACAAATTGTATATATTAATTAGTCACTCACTACAAAAGAAAATTGGTATTCTTGAATAATACTAATTAGGTATGCTATTTTTGATGTGAAATAACACCAGCTTAAATTGTGACATAAGATGAAATTAACATACAATATAGAAAATTTTGTTTAAAACAAAACGCAAAAGCGGTGGAATGTATTATTATACATTTCATTTGCGAGTACTAAAGAGAGTCGAATTATTCACACGTTAATGTTGAATCACTGAAACCGAATAGTAATTAATATTGTTTACAGAAAGATCACACTTTCGTTTACACCGATACAATGACGATTCACTAATTCGCGCTTGCTGAGGAACGTAATTAAGTATTTAACGATTGACAAATATGTATCTACGCGAAAATGTTACGGATAATCGATTTTACAAACGTTCCATGAAATTTTATTCTCGATTGTGCAAATCAGAAGATGATGTAAAGTGCAGAACTAATTAAAACTCAATTACAAAATTTAAAATGCTTTTTCTACTTCGAAAATAAAATTTGGATGCATATACTATGTATGTATGTATGTGTTTACTAAAGGCGCAACACGATGTTTGATCAATCAACTACTAGTGTTTAAAAACATGCGTTTCTTGAAAAAAAAA
>SMLS01074116.1:0-20006 GCA_004785975.1 Popillia japonica
AATATTTCAAGTGATATTTGCGATTCAAAAAAAGAAGACAGAACAGGAAATAGGTAAATATTATTTTATTAGAAAGTGAGTTAGATTTTTTAAGTTTTTATTGATTCGTTTTTTCGTTTTTTTTTGTTTTTATAGGGAAACCTACACGATCACTGCTACCATATTAAATTTAGCTGTCTATTTCACGCTATTAATGATATATTTATTTAACAGAATATTAAAACGTCATTGAAATTGATTTAATACTATACTATGGAATGGTTATCACAGTGTTTTTTTCTAAAATAATCCGTTTAACAATAACAAACAGTGAACAATATACTGATATATAAACACTTCTAAACTAAAATCGTATTATAATGTTCGTGTGAAATAATGTAAATATTAGTTATTAATTACAATTAATTCATTCAAAAAACGCAATCACAAGATTTTATTAGCTACTTCAAAGACATGCAAAGCATGATCGTCTTGTATGTGCATCTTTGCTAATTAATAACGTTTTGTTTTGTAACAATGCTCGGTGTGGTTTTTCAGTGTTCGTGTTGTACCGTGTACTACAGAAACAGCGAATTTGAGCAACGGGAGTACATCGGATGAGAAGAGCAGGGTTTTCCAACAAATACAAACTTATAAGTAAGTAATATTATCTTTTGTTAAATGTATTTAATCAAGTCAGGCAATAGAATTAACTAAGTTAATTATACACAATCTTGTGTTGTATGCTCAAATGTAGGTATCTATTTACATGGCTAAATTGAGTAAAAAATGCTAAACGATACGGACCTGTTAGAACATTAGTCTTAAACAAAGCTGATATAAAAATGGTATTCGAGTGATATTTTGTATACGTCGTACATAAAAATTTCGGAAATATGTTAATAATTTGAATATGCTTGGAAAAACTTGTGTTGCGATATTCGAAAGAATTAGATTGAGAAATCTTGGCAGCCAGGTAATAAATCCTCTTCAATCACTGCCGTTATTGCCCAGTTGTTCAGTTAAAACGTTTATTAAAATTTGCGAAAAGCAAGTTAACCTCTGGCATGCCCGAGGTATCTTGGACAGTGCATGTCCAAATACGAATCTAAAACCTATTTGAATAACCATGTAAACTATGAAAATAAAAACTTCATGACGTGTTCATGAAGAAACATCAGGATTCTGGTTAACTTCGCGTAAAAAGCCATGCTTGATATCTATACATCGCGCGTCCGTAAATGTTTGAAGCTGACGTCTGTCAAAATGTATGCAATATCTGTGCTTAAGTTTACCATCCTGAAAATGTCAGTTGGTTATTCCTCTATAGCCATAGTCGCACGTCTGTATTTTCGTTGGGCTTTAGTATAGGTTTTCTGTTCAATTTTCGACTTTCTTTTAGCTTTTCCTTGTATTGTTTATTAGCAATAAACGTTTCCAAAAGGAAGCATATTGTGTTTGATTTTAAAATACAACTTTAATAATTATGCTTAAAGTAACTACCGCGTGGAACGCTAATGACAATTCTTGCGATTGAAATCAAATGTAGTGTTACAAACTTAATCAAAATTTGACAGTAACTGTCAGCTTCAAACATTTATGGACACGGTATATACATCTATAGATATACATAACGGTGGTGCATATTTCCATTGACCATTGCGATTACGTTCTCCACTTCGGAAATACGCTTCCAAAAGGAACTTCTCTTGGTCAAAACTAAGAGGCGTTAGGTACTAAGTTTTATTAGTAACTTTATTGATAAAATTGGAGTAGGTACTTGTAACTTACCGCAATCGCTAAATATGAGATTAAACCAGAGATCTACAGTAAAGAGAACGCTCATAAACCACTGTGCATCCAAATTTTGATGTACACACTGGGAGTCGCCATTTTTAACCTTCAGACTACCAACATATTTAAAATTTAAGGTTGTAAACCCATAGATGACATATTCCCTACAAAATAATCAGAGAGATTGATGAGAGATTTGATTTAGTTTGTGTTACCCTAGGTTACGCATATATAAATTTTTTCGGCTTGTTTTTGAATTTACGAAAAACAATTTTTGATTTTTGGGGTTACATTTACATTTTCAGTTATTAATTTGAATTTGTTTAACCTCCCGTCTACTGTAAGCGCGTATAAGAACGTAAGCGTTTTAGGGAGGAATTTCATCATTTCAATTTATTATACATGCATATTTTCTTAATTTTACATAATATGTTTTCTTACGGGAAGGTTATTGCAAGAGTGTTTTAAAGTAGTAGAATATCGTATGCCTAATATTTATAATACTCAAATTGATAATTTTTAAGTCTAAAGTAAATATTTTGAAAGTTTTTAGGGAAGTTAAATATAATACACCTGAATTATATATATTATTTTAATAATTTGAGTCAATATGCTTGTTCAATTGTATATTACTGAATTGGTTAAAACCATGGGTTCGAACAAACTATTCATATGTACCATTATTCTGTAGGTAATGCTACGTCTACGAGTTTACAACATTGAATTTCAATTCCAGGTAAGTTGGTAGTATGATGGGTAAAAATGGCGACTTTCAAAATTAGACATTCGCGCATGTTATACGAGCATTCTCCCTACTCTATATCTTTTTATTAAACAGCCTTCAAAAACACTTTTTGATGAAAATAAATTACGATAATAGGAAAAAATACACAATGAAAAAGCACGAAAGTAAATGGATGCCAACGAATAAATACACAAGTTCACAATTTTTTATAGATTGCTAAGTTCATGCGCATACGGAAATATGTACACACTTATCGACTTGGGAAATTAGTTTTTTTCACACAAACTTTCTCAATCGCCCGATAAATTCTCTGAAAGTAAACCAAATTTCAAAATTTTGTATCTCTGAATTTGGCATTGATTATAACGAAATTAGACGTTTTTCTTATTTTCAGTCCTATCATCAATAAATTATATGTTTTTAATACAGGGTGCGGTAAATGCTTCTTTATAATTTAATTTTTCTATGAGTTTAGAACAAAATAGAATATTGGCTAATATTTCGTTGACTAATCATGAAAAATAATATTTGCTAAATGCGAATTGTTATAATTGGAACAAGGATATATTCTTTTCATTAGGAGAAGAATCAAATTGTTGGGAGATTATTTAAGCAATTTTTCACAAATATTGGCTTTTAATTGTTTTGAGGCTTATACATATAACATATACGTTATTCTTAATGCAATGCCATATAAAAGTCAGATGCCCAAAAGTTGTTGATGGAGAGGCTAAAAAATAGTAAACGTAGCAAAATAATTCCAAAAAAGTCCTTTTTTTGGAATTATGCTAATACCATGACATTATCGTTTTTGATGAAGTTGTCGTGGATTCTGCGATTTCCAAAACTGACAGTTTGTTTATAATTATAAGGCAGCTGAATTGGAAGGTTTCGAAAAATGTCACCATTATCCAGATTACGTAAAATGGCCTTGCGCTATTACTGTACATATTACACTACTCCAGGATAAGGGTTTTGCATCAACTAAATTTAATGATTGAATTTTTTGTGTTTCGGTGCACGCCGTGTGCACGCACAATAATTTTGTTTGAACCTGTAGTGCAAGATGGCGGAACTTAAACTGATGGAATTTTCTTGCCAATGCATGTTATTATTGAATCTGGGAAGATATTCAGAACCTAACAATCTTCGACGCCAAAAATAGGACGTTATTATTTCAAATTATAAAGATAGTGCTGCTGTATCCTGTAGAAATAAACCATGTATGTATGTCGATGATGTTTAGAGGAATACAATCTTGTGACAAGACAATTAGTAATGATGATTATTTATGTTGTTTGCTGACGAATCATTTTTTTCTTTGATGCGAGGTCACAATTTACACTAGTAGTACACTACGAGTCACGCCAAAGGAACATCGCAGTATACCTCTCCCGTTTTCAATAAAAATTAAACCAATAAGCAGAATTAATGGATACCGATGTAATAGCTGTGTTTTTTCAATACTCAGACTTACTATAAACTGAAATTGCGACAACTATTTTATCATCTACAAACATTAACGTAGAAAGAACATATGTACGTTTTATCCGTAATATTTTGTTTTTGTACATGATTATTTAAATCGTTTGCCAATAACAATTTGTATACATTATACAGAATTATCTGACAAGCATGATCCCCGCTGAATATTTTTATGGTCATTAATAATGTAGGTACACTCAAATATGCAGGTATATTTTCATTGAACAGATGTTACTATAAAGTTTCTGATGAACTATTGCTTATTTACGAGTATAACTCTCAAATCAAGCGTATGTTGTTATTGCTGTTTTGATTATAGTTTCAATGCAAAAACAGTATCCCTATGAAGTTGGTAATAGTATACTTACTAATTGCTAGCATACTTTCTTGTCGTAATACTCTTGGACCTTCATGTATACAGCGTTCATAAATCACTGCATTGGGAATATAGCATCAATAAAATAGCTTCATTGCACATTTTTATGTTTGTAAGAATGTGCATTACTGACATGGAGCATTGTGTGTTCAACTATATCGAGATTTTATTATCGTTTAATAACCTATACCGTCAAACAAGTTTTATTGATATAAAAAACTGTGCAATATTAATTTGAAAATTATACTACAATACTCAACGCAAATGAATATTTCCTTCGAATTATAATCAAACGTAATGTCAACAAATCATTAATTAGTAAGCTTTATACGACAATATAATGTACTAGCACATAATCTTTGGATTTCGTATCAATTCTGCTGCTTTACGAAGTTTTACCTACATATATTGTTAATGTTTTAATGCCAACATATTTACAGAGAGTACAAAGAAGCCTTAAAACAACAAAGAGCACAGGATGTGCCTTCGATATATAGGACCAAGGAACCCGAAGATCAACCTTACAAAACGGAACCAAACACGCCCACATACCACGGATCCCCATCGCGCAGTGCCTTGGCAACCTCGAAATCCGACCCCACACCCTTGAATTCGTCATTCGGCAGTCCCAAGCATATATACGACGATTCCTCAGCCAGTCCTAAGAAACCAATACAGAAAGTCACCCCGTCGCGGACGGTGCAACTTTCACCAGTGCTAAACGGCAATAACATCGAATGTAACACCAACGGTACTACCAAATATATACAAGACTATGTGAAACCGAGTTCTCCCGTCAAGGGATCTACTGGTATCATGTCGCACGATAACGTGCCACCCTCTAATAGTATACCGACCTCACCTTTAATTAACGGCAAGCCGGGTAGTCCGCGGATGTACGGAAACAATTATACGAATATGAATTGTAATAAAAACGTTAATGGTGTGAAAGCGAATAGGACGATCAGTTGGAATCAAGATGTGCCGAAAGATAAAATGTCCTTCACGATGAGGAGGGAGATTGATAAAGCGAAGGAGGAGACTGACTTAATAAATCAACTGAGAACCGTAAGTTTACTCTTATTTTTTTTGTTAGATAAAAATTTGACAATTTCTGTATAGATTATAGAAACACGACTGAAAATGGCTTTACCAGAAGATCTTGCACCGGCATTAACAGATGGCGTTGTCCTGTGTCATCTAGCTAATCATATAAAGCCACGGTCCGTAGCCAGTATTCACGTTCCATCCCCAGCTGTTGTAAGTAAATTTTGAAGATATATTTTCGAGAATCCACATGTTAAATTGTTTTCAGCCTAAGTTAACAATGGCGCGATGTAGAAGGAATGTCGATAATTTCATAGAAGCCTGTCGGAAAATTGGAGTAGATGAGGTGAGTTGTCTTCACTTTATATCTGTCATATTTATCATTTTATTTGTCTTGTAAATATAGCCTTCATAATCATTGTTTCTTGTTTTACATCTTTAATTATTGGAGGAGTCTATTTTATTGGCTCGGCTGTAGTTTAGGTTTGATGCTGCCATATAAAGTTTTCCTTTCGCGGTATTGCTACTTCTGGTACATATCCCCTACAGCTGACTCAATAGACTGGACTGTACTACATATTAATTAATAGCATGTGTATTTATTTTCATTAGTGTGTTGTTATCAATCATCATACTATGATTTTGTACACAATACGGGGTGGTTTACTGTAAGAGTTTATTGTATCTACGTGTGCTTTCTTACCTTTGTATTTCTTACGTGTTCTGCAATTCATGCCGCAATAGTTACATAGTTCTATAGACTTCAAAAATTATCATATAATACCTTACGATTCTTGATATAAATATACCATGCCTTCAAAAACTTTGCCGATTAAAGTAGATTGCAAGTAATTTTCTTTCTAAGATTGAGAACACTGCAGTTTTTTTTAAATTGTATTATAACCAAATTTTGACAACTGTCAGTGTGTATGTGTTTTATACACCTCATAGTGACATACGAACCAACGAACTGTCAAAGTGACGCACTGTAGCGGTGTTACCAATCATAGGGAAAAAATCATGGCCATCTCTAATCAGGAAAGTTTTTGAAGGCATGGTATATTTATATGCGTGTGTTTCAGTGAGCATGAAGACCACCAAACAAATTATTTATTAGTTAGTTAGATAGTGGCCATTAAGATTAATATTTTTGTATGAATAGATTTTTGTTGGAGTATAAATCTGACCAACTATGATTAAAATAAAAACTAGGGTATCTGGCAAAGTGATATTAGCGTTGAAGATAAAGCAAAAAGGTATTAAGAAAAGCTGTTGTTACTCACCAATATAATACGAATATGAAGTTTCGCCGGACAATTTTAATCTTGAAATTTAACTACATTTTTGGATGAACGTATCGACAAAAGTGCCACGAACATTCAAAACAATAGGAAATAGATTAAAAATGAAATTGTAATTTTGAAACAATTATTAAATAGGAAACATTTCAACTAAGTTGCCTTGAAGTAAAATACATTTATCTATTCTTCTTCTGTAATTGTGTAAAACTCGTCGGAATATTTCCGGCGAAATTTCGAGATCTGGCTGCATATACAGTAGACTCGCGATTAGGTAAACTAATTAAAACCGAGGCTGTTCACAAAATCGAATTATTCACATAATGGAGATCTAGCAAGAAATCATTTAGAAAACATTTATTACATAAAAAGTATGCGTTCATTACATCACTCTTTTAAAAAGAAGTTCGTAATTTTTTGCTGCTTTAAATTCTCCCCCATTTGAATATCCGCAGCCTTTTGTCGGTATCTTCTTAGGACAGTGACTATATCATCAATAGTGGGCGCCCACTTGATGACATCACCCAGACTTTTATTGAAGTAGGTACTTTTGGATTTGCTGCAAATGGTACTTAATCTTTTCCACCTTCATCAGATTCAGGTTGTATATCAACAGCAGATGGAATGTCATCGCTCCAGTCCAAAACCTACACTTGCGTAATAGATTTCTGCATAACAGAAATTTGTATGAAATATAAGAGTGGTAGGAATATAGACAACCACCTACATTTCCTAACAGCTGTTGGATCTCTTCTGTCTTGGAAGACATTATCGACTTTTGTCGTAAAATCCGTATGCTCAGTGGCAACAGTTCCTCATCTTCTGGATTGTAGTTCAGGGGATTTTTCCACTTTTCAACGACTTTTGGACTTGTCATCTGCTAAATGTTTAAAAACATCTTTCAAAGTAACGTCTCTTATCGCTTCAATTTCTTCCCCTCTTGCTTTATGATATCTCCCGATACTGGCACATGTTTGTCGCGCTGTTGCAAAAATCGTTTGTATAGTTTTCTTTCCATTTCATTGTCAGAGTACCATGACGATTTTAACATTTTACGGTTTCCAAGTCCACACACAGAGTTTTTCATTTCTTCTCGAATTACTGACTTCCTCTTTTTCAACGCACATATTCAAGATTTTGCTAAGTAGCAGTAGAGACGGTGTTAGTTACTTTGCCATAAAACTTTTCAATATCTTACCGGAAACTGTTAAAAAGTTACCTTGGTGGTCTTTAAAAAAAGTAATGAAGAAATATTTAGTATCGAAAGCTTTCTATACGGTCTATTCGGTATTTAAATAATTTAAAAACCTCGTCGACGTCGGCGTTCAGGATGTCTCGCGTTGAATTCTGTAGCAGCTTCTCGACAGGAGCGTACATTATTATCAACAAGTCGAATAATTTCTACTTTTTCAAGATTAATCGACCGTTGTTCATTCATTGCTAACCAAACACAAATAGAAAGACACTTAAGTAAATACTTCTGATGTTTGACGTTTCAAATAAGTTTCAATTGTTTTAATTGCTAGAATTTTTTCAATGCCTTCATACAGAAGTGTAGTAAAATTTTAGGATTGAAATTTTCCAGCGAACCATTTGTATTCGTACTATTTTAGTGATTAGCAAAACCTTTTCTTAATTATTTTTTGCTGTATCTTAACGCTAATATGACTTTACTAGAAAGCCTAGTTTTTATTTTAATCATAGTTGGCCAGATTTAATCTTCAACAAAAATTCATTCATACAAAAATATTAATCTAATGGCCATTGTCACGGATAAAATTTTAATAATAATTGAGTAGCTAATAATTTATTATAATTAATTATTATATATATAATGTGGTTGGTATTGGTTGGTATTTGGTTGTCTTCATGTAAACTGAAACACACTGAATAAACAAAATTTGAAAACTTTGATATAAGTTTAGATTGATTTTACGACCTGGTTTTTACAACGGAAACGCAGTTGAACTAAAGTAGGATTAGAAATTAAGTGTGAATCAAATCATCAACTCCATGCAATTCAGTATGGCTAAGCTGGTAGAAGCATAATAAATTCGCTCTGCTCCTGGTCAATTTTATGTTTTCATATTGAATTCATCACAGATATTGCATGGGTACCTTATTGAAGGGCTTGTCATTAATTTAAAATTTATATAGAACATTTTTTCATATTGACTTACTTTTAGAGTATTATTTTCCTTGTATATAATTTATCTAATGTATAATCTTCCACAAAAAAAACGTTCTTTTGCATAGTGTGAATTATACAGGTTGTTACAACTTCCAGATACACAATTGAAATCTCGAAAACGATAAGAGATACGAAGTTGCATTATTTTTACCGCTGTTCAATATTTTATTTCAACCATTTTTCGACAAGTTCTAGTTTTGGAAATATTGTCGAAACACTGAAAAATGCAATTTTCTGTTTTATTAATTTCTGAAGTAATTGTTATAACAGTAACAAAACTAATACATTGTAAAGGTACTTTTTGAGATCTTCGCAGTATAATTTAAGAATGTTGTTTGATTTTATTACGTTTCGTCTTGTTGTGACCATTACCATCATTTTTTCTTAACGACCACCATGTTGGACGTTGGCATTATTAAATAGAGGCATCAGAAGAAGCTGATCTATACAGGGTGTATTTAAAATAAAAGTAAAAAATATTAAGAATGGTAAGGTACAATTATATAGAATATAAATCCAAATTTTTTTTGTTAAATTACGACACGAATGCCAAAATTAAAATCTCCCTAATAAATTGTAATATGCGCCGCCTATGAATCGAAGTAACGCAAGACATTGCAAAAACAGCTGTCGGTGTTATAAAAACTACGAAATAACGCTGATGTGTCAGTTTTTTTAAATAGCTTTGAATGAAGGGTTTAATAATATCAATGTGATTACGTATGAAACTACTATCGGAGACTAATTAATAAAGGAACTTATATTTTAAATGTATCCAATCTATAAAATTACTTTAAACAAGGATTCAAAATCATTTAACTGTAGTAAAAGTAAAACAATTGTCGTGAAATGAAGATAGGTTCTTAGTTGCATTTTTTGTAATCGTAGTCGTATTTTCCTTTTTATTAAGGAATTGTTGGTTCCATGTCTGCAACATCTACATACATTCAACATTCGAAATTGACTGACTCTGATTGTGCGTTGCAGACATGTTAAATATTACCTATCGCTACACCTGCTCTGCGCTAGATATATTTGTCAAAACACGGTGGCGCGACGAATATTTTTTCATTTTTTTTCTCGCGCCTGGGAAGGAATTTGCGCAAAATATTTTGGATTGAAGTTTAATAAAATAATATCTTTCCATTTTTCATAGTCTTTACTTTTATTTCAAATACACCCTGATGATAGCGTTTGATAGATCGAATATGGCGCCCATAAGAAAAAATGAAATCGATTGTGATCAAAACAAGACGAAACATTCTAGGTAAAAGTTAAAGAAGAATTTTTTTTACTTTGAATGGAAATGTAAAAACAACAAATCATAGAAGTTTTAAATAGGATTATTGTTCAGCACCAAAGCAACGCAACTATGTCACAATTTAACTTTATATCTCTTACCGTTTTCTTGAGCGTAATAGTAATTGTCGAACTTACAACAGCTTACATATACGAAAATTCATCTGAACGAGAAACCTTTTCCTGAATCTATCCTTGATTAAAATCTGGGAAACTCCCCTTGATAATAAAGGCAGTTAATTCTTTTCGGTAAATTCGATATGTTGAAGGTTGTTTAAAGTTGTTTTAGATTTCTTCTACATTCTTTCAGAATTTTGCAAAATATTATTTAACTCTTGGGAAAATACCTTCTTTTAGTCGTTCTTCTGGTTTTTAATGTTCCAAGTTCTTAAAGTTGTTCTAGTTGTTATGACCGTATAGAAATTTTAGGCTTTTGCCGTTTAAGAAACAATTCATAAGTAAGTGAAATTACGCTAGTTTCGTCTATTTTAATATTGAAAATTGTGAAACTTTGTCCCGGATTGAGGTTTGTTCTTTATTATTCTAAAGTTTCAGTCTTACATACACATCATCATATCGATTATATCGAGAAAAACGGAATTCCATCTGTAGGTTGTTCTATATTGTATCAACATATTAGGCTTCTATCACGAATCTGCATAAGATCTAAATTCGTACATATGTAACATAAACATCCATGCGATGCCAACCAATTTCACGAAATTCCCTGACAGGCCGCTTAAATTGGTTAATTAATACGATAAGGCTAAAACACTAAACCTCCTCTAGAATCAATACCTCAATGGAATACTGTTAAGTATAGGTAGTAATTTTATAATTTTTTAACTTTAAACATTTATTACAAACCTTATTATGGGTTACCATTAAATATTATGTATTCTCACAATGTTAATTGATCTGTTGACTATTGACTAATAATGGACGTAATAGTAATAATTGGGCAGTGACTTAAATATGTGCAAATTTAAATTTAATTTTTACTGATATAAAAAATGTATGTTCTTATTCTGGTCTCTTGAATGTCGAGTTTTTTTGGCTAAGCTTAACTATTCCAAACTTAGATGTAATATATGTATATAATCAGTTATGTATAAGTGTAGTTCGTTTCTAAGACTATTTACATTTTCAATCTAATTCATAACATTGTTCCTTATGTACGATACAATTACATTTTTCATCACATTTTGTCTGTGCATGCGTCCAGAAAATCATTTTCTCTATTTCACCCAGTTTCTATTCTTGTCGATGTCCTTTTGTTTTGTTTCTTTTGTTACTATTTCTCTTTTATTTTTTAAATGATTTTTGAGACAATTAGAGTGAGACTGTGGGTTGGTTGCAGGGGCGCCTGTGCAGTAGTTTAGATGTAACGGAGAATCTGAGCGGAAGAGGCCTACCACGTCTGCTGAGCACTGTGGAGGCTCTCTGCTGCCAAGTGAAGCCGTCAGATGGCTCGACCGTTCTACGTCGTGTACAGGGCCCGTACGACACCATAGTCTCACTCGTGTTGCTCGCCATCTTCGTTTTGACGGTCGTGCTGCTGATAGTTTATCCTCCTCCCGATTAAAACGACATCTATGCGACGGAGACGAATTCAAAGTGATCCATATCTTGCGGTGAAGCGACCGATGCTGTACAAACTTATTTTTTTTGAGATTTATTTCAAAACAAATCAAGTATAGAAATAGCATCATTCGTTGTAGCATTTCAATAAGTTATATAAAATAAGTATTTATTTAATTTATTATTGTATTTATTCATTTATGTAAGTGAATTTATAGAGAATTATCCTTTTTTGTTTTTAATATAATGTGATATAAAAATAGGCAGTAATTATGGTCATCTTCAAAAAAGCATACATGATTAAGTTTATAACAATTTTAAGTAAATTAGTATGTTATTTACATATACATACAATTATTGATATAAAATTCGAGCTTACAAATAGTAGTAATTAAGTAGTAAAATGTTTTCTAAATTATTTTGAAGATGATTATAAATCACAAATCGGATAAAATATTGTAACTTATTTAGTACTGTAATGCAATTAGATTATTTGCACTTACTTGAATGAATATTTTTATTGTACATTCCAAATTTTGAAAAGTAGAATGCATTTCCTGAATTTGTTGTTCGTCATGAAATAATTTTCATATACATGTGTACAAAAGAAAAATGGCAAATTGTTGAACTGTTATTTTGTTTCTATTATTTCTATAAAAAATGCCAATTACTTTAAACTTAAATCGTAAACTGTATTGGTGATGTGGTAACAGTTTGTAAGTTGTGAGTTGTAAAGATATATGCAAGATGTGCCACGTAAAAAAAAATTGAAAACAGTCGTAGAAGCCATTGACTTGCTACTAATTTATTCATATAAGTAACATAAAAAATTTCGTGGTTTAATTTACTTGGCATATTCTACACGAAAGAAGTATTTTTGGTGTACGTCTTTTTTTAAATATGTTTTATACAAGTACAATTATTTAGCAACAGAAGTACAATTCGCTACAGAAAAATAAACCATTACTCCCTGATTTTAACAGTGCCTGCAAATAGCGTTTGTCAAAAGTTTTGTACTACCGAGTGCTATTTTTATAATTTAATTTTTCAGCCCTATGAAATACATAAAAATATAAAATTCCATCATACGTTACATATACATATATATTTGATCAATTTTCAAATAAAATCTCGTGCTGGTAAACTGTTGAATTTAGTACAGACTGGTACAGACTTTTGATAGACATTTTATATTAAGAAAAATGTTCTGGGGCTTTTTCTCAGATGTTTATTAAATAATGAGACATTTTTGGTAAATAATCTTTTTTGAGATTTACGTAAACAAACTTGCTACATATGATTATTCTATTACGAATAAACTGTACACATGGTTTTTCCTAAGTTAATTTTCCTACGGTAATTAGCATTGAGTTTATAGATTAATTGAAAGTTGCAAGAAGGAAACTTTATTTTAAAGATACTTGCTTGTGTGAATACAACTGATTGAAAAATATAATGCACATGTTTGTTATTTTTTGCAATTCAGTTTATATTTGGAATAAAATGGTATTTTATAAATCTTCCTGCGAATTCTCATTATTTAATAGACATATTTATACAATGTGCTTGCATCAAAAACAAAGATTATTATTTCCTTTATAGATTATAAGTAAAAAATGTATTTTATTTTTTTTTATATAATAATTTTTCTAAAGAATCTTGTGAGAAAGAAGAAAATGAATAGACTGAAGATGAAATTCCAGATGCTTATGATGAGATTTTCGGGGCCTTTTAACATTGGTAATAATTATTTATATCAGTCTTTACATTAGGAAGCATTGAAGTATCAAAAGGAAACCATTTCTCTACTAAAACTATCCTACAAAATATTTCATAACTTATAATCATATAATCTATATAATCACTTCGTTAAAAATATGCAGTCAATATTTTTGTATGCTTCTCAAATAATGGATGTTAATATTTATAATCAATTCTATTGGCGGTGTCCAATTACGCTAAAAATGTTGGTGAACGCCTTCTTTCTTTAAATTGTATTCCGTACATAATTGAGACACCTTGAAATAGTACTTCAATAAATAAAATCTGCCTCTGCTAAACATCCTTTACAACTTAGTTTTTATTTTATTAAACTTGTAACCATTCCGTAAGTACTTACCAGAACGAAACCCCATTATATTTCCAATTTATTCTGCATTACCTCTGGCATCCAAAAAAGGTTGAGCTCTAGTCATTTAAATTTTACAGTATTAGTAATGGATACAAAGACTGTAAAAACAAAACTCTTTACTCCTGACCGACCAAATACTTTACACATCTGTTTTTTTTATTGTTGTTTATGTTATTATTTTGTTATACCTGTTTATTTCTTAATCAGTTACGTTAATACTCTGTCCTAAAATTAGTAAGATAAAAGTTAGAATCATTAACTTACTATAATCGTATTTTGTTAGTATTATTAAATTTAATTTATCGTTTATTTAAGTTATGTTTTGGTTCCTTTTTTTATCTTGGTGATTGGTTTTTTTAAGATGATAAGTAATTATTTTTAAATATTATTACGTTATAATTTGTTGAATTTTATTTGGTGGTCTTATTAGTTTTTTATTACTATTAATTTACTTATGTTTTTATTGGTGTAAGATTTGAGTTAATTTAGAGTTTAGGGTTTAGATAAAAAAAAGGAAAAACGTTAATCAACTACAATCCACTTCCTTTTTGGAATTGATGCTTTCTGTTTTAGTCTTTTTGCTACATACATATATTTAACAGTATTTTATTGAGATATAATGTATACAGTATTTATAAAAAGCTTTATCAATAAAAACGAAATATAGATGGCGGTCTGTTTTATTTAGATCTTTGCTAGCATATTGAGATTTGATAACAATTTTAAATTCACTTCTGGTTCTACAAGAACGGTGCTATGGAAACATACTACTGATACATACAGAAAAGTTAGTAACAACACTAACAATACAAGGTAAGCACTGTTAGTGTTTGCAGTGGTTAGGGCAAACTTGGTTCGATAGTGGTAGTATATGATGTCATATGAATTATATTCTTTAGCTACACATAGCTATATACATTAATTAAAATCAACTATTTTGGTGTTGATATATCTGTCTTGTTATTTTTTTCAGAATCTGGTGTGCTGTGCAGCGGACGTACTAGAGGGAAGAGGATTGGTTCAAGTTGCAATAACGGTTACAGAGTTACTAAGATTCCATTCACCTAGATCTCCACTTCATATATCCACCGTAATTTAAAATATTTACTTATTATATATATAGTTCTATTTAAGTTATAACATTGCGCGAACATACATTTTAACTGTTTATGTTACAAGTAAACATGTTAGTTAGTTTGCTCACGCACACACATGAATTTATGAGTTTGTCATCGTTACCACAGGCATGCTCATATACATCCGTCGCGCCATTCGTAAAGTCTTTCATATTATACAGTTTTTTGTGTATTAGTGCTATTCTCGCAGTAATTGTTTAGCCGCAATGTTCCCCTCATGTATAAAAAATATACATGCGATGTCATGACGAAGATAAACGTACTTATTTTAATGTTTAGAATTAATCTCTAATCTTTTGTTCGAATTACATATCATCTCGGAGGCAATTATTATTAAAGACGCAAATTTTAACCTTTTTAGTGTTGACTGTACAAATTTTGTGCCCATTTTCATAGTAATCGTAAGTTTTCTGTTCTCTACGGACAATAATTTTTTTTTGTAAACGGAAAGTAAAGTGTATCGAACGATAATTCTGACTTTGTGCCAAAGATTTTTTTAATTTCACGTTTACTAGGTAAATTGAAATATATACTTCGAATCTTATGTTTCGAATAATCTAGTGATTTGTTACTTATTAGAATAGGTACATCATCTGACAAAATGTGAAACGTGACTTGATTGTATTAATTAATCGTTAATCACATTTGCCAGAAGTTGTATATATAAAAATGCACAAAAATGTGTTACTAATGTATAATAATATAGGGTATCCTAAGAATTAAGTTGTTTTGAGGGAAAGTTTATGTAAAGATATGAATTCATTCATACAACATCGCACGAGCAACACTCAAAGGACTGCGTCGCAATCTCAAATTATATAACATTTATAACGCGCAACTAGGCTGAACAAATAATTTTATCGAATAATTTGTTACATTGCATATGATGTGTACAGTTTGAGTCAAAAGTAATGTCACCGATTACGCTTCATGCAATTACATCAATGTTGCAAATTGCAATCTGAACCAAATTATAAATTTGTCGCATAATATTTTTACAACAATGTGCTCATTAAACGACCATATATTTTTCATAATGCGGTGTTGCTAAAACCATATTAGTAAATTTACTGATTTTGTGTTGTCAGACATACAATGGGTAGGGAATGTGAACCCTGTTTATCGAACTTCAAAGTTCAAGTTTCAAATGATATTTTCTTACATTTTTAATGAAACCATTTAATTGATCTTTGAGATGCTGTATCAAACGTTTGATAATCAATCGCCAAGAATTTATATCCTCTAACTTAATTCATGGGTACTCTCTATAATAGACTTCTAGCGTTGTGAATTTTTCACCTGATTTTTATTATCACTTAATAATTTAATTGTATTATAAGACAAAAAAGAACTTAAATGTTATAAAAATACAGTTGCCTAACTAGAATAAAAAAATGGATTATTATAACGTCTAAAGTCTTTTTTGTGCGATTTTATACACGTTTCATTAAATAATATTTCTATATTTACGTTAATACGACGTCTCTCATGCGTTTATTACTGAAAGTGACAAACATATTTTTTTAAACTGCGCCGTACATAGGTTAGGGTTTCACCGAAAAAGAGGATCAAATTAGTAACGAATTGATCAAAATATATAAATATACATATTATGAAATATTAGTATTTTAGAAATATTCGATTTTTAATTGCATATTATCCTATTTACTTACTTGTCTCTCTACGTTTCCTGTATGTATGTATATCAATCCCTCGAATAATACATTTTAAATATCTGTGACGACCTAATCAAATAATACATTGCTACAAATCATAATTTATGTATTATGTATATATAAGTATATATATAAATATGTTGATACATGTGAGAATTGCTCCGTATAAGATAACGGTATGACATAATAAAGGTAAATGTATAAAGTAATATTTTGAGATAAAGTAAAATATAAGTACACGCGATTTATTTATTAATGATTGCATGATGAAAAGAAGTTTCTAAAAAAAACAATTAGAGAATTCATCCATGACTTGTCTTAAACATTTTCTGAATCGAAGTATTATTGTGATTTCATTTTTTACCAATAATGATAATTTTCGATTATTATATCTTGCTTACAGTTTTGTTCGCAAGTGTAAATGTAACATTTGCAATAATCACAATTTGTAAACTATAAATTGTATGTTTCTAGTCAATTATAAATAAATATTCACTTTTCTACAGTTGTACTTGTTTTATTTCGTATATATGACAGATGAAAAAAGTACTTATTTTATAGCGTTGCTTCTAATTCCCAAACAGCCTTTTTTTTTTATAAGAATTAGGGAATTTGAGGTGGTAGTGAGCTTTCGTGAAGATATCAAATCACGGTACCGCCTTTATCGCGATACAGCGGACGAACTTGTTTACTCCGATTTACGGATCTTATCCGTTACGTCATGATTATTAATTATTATGCTTATGATTAATGCTAATTGTAGATTGCAGCAGGATTTACAATGATACACTTAGCGAGTATAAACCTTTTCGGTGGATATATTAGTATATTTTTGCTTTTGTATTTAGATGCCGCCATAATCTACAATTATTATCAATGAATTGATTCATAACTGGTCAATGATTTGATTTGTATTAACATTACTCATGACGTAACGGACAAGACTCCAAGTGTGTTTTCCTTAAGCAACGACCTATGCGCCATATTGACATTTCTCACTAAACGGTTTGAATAATAATAAGATTAACTCCTTGTTGGTTACAGGTATCGCAAACTGCTTTAGTAATACAATGCTCATTGCAAACTGGTTTTGAACAAGAGTTTCATGCTTTTCGCGACTTCTTTGTCTGTGATTCAATTCCCGGCAAACATAACATTTTCCATCTACCAAAATACGCCCAGCAGTATCTCGAGATGATCGATTTCTGACTATTGTATCAATAATTGTGTAATTTGGCGTCCTAGAATAAATCGTATAAATGTAAGTGTAAAATGATTGCCCAAGACTTTTGGACTACTGCCTCGAGTTGGTACAGAAGACATGCATCTCATTTGCAAGATCTTTCAAAAATCTCCGTCGTCGGTCGGTTAATGTAAGCCTAGGATTGTGCTCCGTAAAATTATGTATGCATTCAGTGCGGCAAGACTGATCATATTGTGAAAAAATGCTAGGAGCCAACGATTTGTTCTAAGCTTTACTATATACTCAGATAACATTTTGTCCATTGTGTGGAGGCCGCCTTTGGCTTTAATGTAATATTTTATAATTAAATGCAGCTGTTTCTGTAGAAAGGAGGTGCAGATTATGCATTGTTCAAAAATGGTGCCCAATTCGACCAGTATTTATAGAATAGTGTTTCGATGTTTTCATTTGATTATTTTGTTTGCTCTAAACAACAAAGACTGTTCATTTTATTGTCTGTATTTTTTATAATTAGGTATGATTAAAAAAGACGCTGTGATGGTTTAATTGCGTACGCCAGTTCATGACCTACTAAAAACTTTTCTTTTTCTTGCATTTTTACTTATTTAAGTGTATATATTTATGACATTATTCGAATCGTTAGAAAATTTTCTTTCATAAAGATCAAAAAAATATATATAGTGCAATTTGAAAAAAACAAGTTGAGTTCCCTGAGTTATCTGAAAAACAGATAATTCCCATTACTGTTTGTAGTCTTTTCGAAACCCTATGGTTTCATATATAGATTATTAAAATCAGATAACAAATAAACACGTTACAACCTTTGGAAATTTTGTGGACACCCGGTATGCGTATATACAAAGTTGGGTACCCGGGTATATACCTACGTCATCACTAGAAGGTGTTATTTTCTCAGACACATAAAGGTTAAATTATGAATGGTCTATTTAAAACGAGATAACTCTTTGGCTTAACTAAAACTAAGAATATTTCTTTATCAATTTTTTATAATTTTCAGAAAATGTTTAGAATTTCAATAGAAGAAATATATAATCGTACACGAGTTTTAAGTTTTGATCTAAATTTTGAAATATGTAGTCTCTTCTTCAATATATGTTGTATGTACACTACAAGCATTACAAATATGTATAATAATTATAGAACTAAAGCAAATTTTCAAGATCTGTATGACACCAGTTCTGATATTTGCATATACATACATTCCTTCGACACTGCAGACAACAGTTACAATTTAAATACAGCACAACTGAATATGTTAAAAGAGAAGTTATTTCCGAAGTTTAAAACACTGTTAAAGCCAAGAGTGCATGGGTCAGTGGCAATAAAAATGCTCTCATATTGTACAAGATTATTATTATATTAGAACGCAGACAAAAACTTTTAGTAGTTTCCATTTTTTTCAACATCTGGCAAAAAAATGATGCTCTAACAAACTATACTCTGATATAGTTCCAGGTTCCCATATCTTACATGAATATTCTTATACTACTGTTAATACTCCATCATGATAATAAGCTACCAAAGTACGAAAAACATACGTTTGTTTATAGTCGTAAATAATTTATTTAAGATATCTCAAAACACTTAATAATATTAAAACTCAAACAAAACTTCAATAAACGCTAATCCTGATTTGCACTGAAGAATAGAAGGTAAAAACTGGAGTATTCTGCAATAAGTCACAGTTATTATAGTGAATTAGTTTGTTGTGATAAATTCCTTTAAAATTAAGATTGTTTTATTTATCGCTAACATCCGTGCTTCAGCTTTCGTCTTTCCACAATCCATAACTGTTACAGGTATATCTGCATGGATATTTACAATATATATAGGTGGCCGGTCTTGTAGTTCTTTTATCTCGTATTCTATATCAAATATTTGTACAAATTCCTGTAGTACTTCTTCACTATTTTGACTATCTAAAATCTGCAACAAAAATAATCCAATGGAAATACAGTTTTCAAGAATTGCTACCTTCTAGAGTATGACACAATGTTTAATATATACGATATATGGGCTTAAAGATTTAGTAAAATAAAAGGA
>SMLS01074117.1:0-37081 GCA_004785975.1 Popillia japonica
GAATTCAAATGCATACCATTTGATTGCAATAATAAATTTGTACCTCTTCCTAGAGAGCAATTATTAGATAGTGTGGCAAAGAATATGAAAACAAGACTTTTATCGGTTAGTCATATAAATATGGATGAGGATGAGAATGAGAGTAATGACACTGATAACTATGAAAAATTTGTGCAGCTCTTCGAGATTTTAGATCCATTTATCTGGTTATTAGATAAAATAATGTCACCATGACTAGAAGGTGAAGAAATAGTTAGAAAATTATGTGAAATTTTAAAATTTCAAGTAGATGTTAATGATTTTCGTGACTTTGTAGACGCAAACATACAACTGAAAAATGTTCAGTTACCTAATTCAATTTTAAGAGCTAAAAAATACCAAGCGCAATTCCTATTAGCAGTTCAAGAGCTGAGAGAGCTTTTAGCCTTATGAATTTAATTGCATCAAAATTAAGAACCAGCCTTACTGTGGAACATATACTCAATCTAATGACAATACATTTATTAGGGAAGCCAATAGCGAATTTCGACGGCATTCCTTTTGTTACATCTTGGATGAACCAGAATCACAGGTTAGCTATACAAACAAGAGTAAGAAAATGGCACAATAATGATGTTTCTGAAAATGAACAAGGCATATGGACTCTACATTAATTAATTAATTAATTATGCATATATATAGCATGGTACATTAAATTTGGAATTTATTAGTTTTTTTGTGCAATAAATATTTTGTTTTGTTATATACTTAGGTATATTATATTGTACAAAAATAGATGAAGACAATGTACTCATTTACCGGTTTTTTTTCTTTGAAATAATAGCGAATCGGTTATTCAAAATTTGGCAGCCCACCCCTGGTTATATTGTCGTAACTCTTCCATTTTATTCGGGGGATTTGCTTTTTCGTAGCGTATGGATAATTCTTTTCCATCGAATTTGGGTATATACCTCTGTAGAACTTTTTATGTTTTGTTAAATGATAGGTACTTATTTTCACATTAAATTGTACATCTATTAAATTTGCTTTATATACTATTTATTACTTCATGCTATAAACTTATAAAACGATACTAAGCGAAAAAATGTTAGCTATTATATTTAAATTACTTACTGTCTGAATACTTTTCCCTAACTGTATATATATTGTAGAACTGCATTACAATGCTACATTAAATTCATTCATTTCGTAAATAATAAAATACTGATATAAACAGTTGATGGTAGTGTTAACAAGAATATATGCAGATGCATGTAAATATTTTGAACAATATATACTTCAAAATTATATACGCGTAAAGCCACAATACCTTGTAGGCTTATCGGCAATCTCATACTACATTTTGATATAATTGCTTGTAATTTCTTATTAACTATTCCGAAAAATCATTTATTCACACAGAAGTTTTTATTGCAACCTCTTCATTTTTATCAAATAAAACATTATGTAAAAGGTTAAATACAGACTTTGGCCTACAGATTATTATTGGTATGGACACAACTTGCAACACATTCCCGTAAATGAACTGCCCTCTAACAGAGAATCGGAGAATCATTTACTAAAAATATCAACATCATCCCCCACCGAGAAAATTGACCACCTATGACTAGACGCTCTCGCCTCTGGATGGTTATGAACCTGTTTAAAACAATGAGTTAAACCAGAAATTGTGTATGTGACGCGAATAGTAGAGTTTTCATTGGCCAATTATGGTGTGAAATAATGAAAATGACTTTGTTGTTAAATATATCATTGGTGCTGCTACTTACACAGATATTTTACAAGCAAAATGTTTTAATTATAAATAATTCAGGAAGTTGGAACAGAAAAAGCATGTTGTGAAACAAGAGGTAGACTTGCAAGACTACAGATTAGACTTGGAAAACACAGATCTAACTTGTTAACCCCTTTAGTGGAGCCTAAACATTGTCGTCATGTAATTTCTGAAACTGAACGAGTTATCAGAACTTATCCTCTAGATTCTTATCTATAGTGTGGAAGGCTGCTCTAGAAACCATTTGTCATTGGTGTGGCCCTAAATAGTACGCCGTTTCTTCTAAGATGTGGTAGACGAGATCCACCATGATATTGTAAATGTCAGTCTTTAACTTAACCTCAACGAACAAGCAATGAGAAAGCTCTGTTTCAACGGCATGAGAAGATGCATGGGCTCAATAAATCGTGTAGCAGATGAATTCCAAAACATTCTAATACATATTTGTCAATTACCAGTTTCAGCGGATGACTGTGAGTGATAACGTCATTTTTGCCTAGAGCAATTTAATTTTTGGATAGTGGAACAAAATTGATTTTCCAAAGAACTACGCTGTTTGATATAAATTTTACAGGTTTCCTTGTCATCTCAAAATCATTGCGGATATTTCGAAAGTCAGATTCATCAAAGAAGAGGCTAACATGAGCCATGATCTACCAATTAATATTAAATTAATCAAGTATTTCAATGTAGTAAGGCCTGATAAAAAAGAAAATCCGTACCCTAAGAAGTCTTCAAGTGCGAATTAAAATAATGAGGCCATTTTCCAATTAATATAACATTCAAGGACTCATCACAACTTTACTTGCGATCTAATTCCTCTAAGTAATTAACGGGAATATATTCTGAGCATGAAACCTAGTAAAAGGTTGCATCTGCAGCCCAAGTTGAGATGAGTATTAGCTGACGAAACTGAAAGCATGTTAGGGCGATTAAAAACGTTAAAATGACTGTGTTACTTCTTATGATTGTTGGTATGCCAAGGTAATTAGCAGGATACTATTGCTACAAGCTGGTGTAGTATGATAGTCATCTGTATGATGCAGATTCAATCAATTGGCAAAACCGTACTCTACATATCTGCATGTAATTAAATATATAATATTTGAGGAAAATGTCCAGCCAAACCCCACTTCAATTATTACGTTTACATTGGAGTTAAAATTTACTCTCTCCATATAATGCACACACCATATCCTTTCAACGACAACGAGGAAACGTTAATTAAAATAAGAGGTTCAAATTCATCCGGCGGATCTGTCACACATATAAAGGCATAATTTTAATACAAGTCTACTTATGCTGAATTACCGACATCTGCAAGAAAGGAAATTTTAGGGAAGTAGAGTTGGTAACTTACGTGCGTAACCATGGGAATACCCAACAGGAACATTAGGACACATATAATAGCGGTAAAGGTATCTCTGTGCGGCCTCAGGCTCTCGGACCAGTTATCCACTACGCCTGTGATGAAAGATTCGACTAAACAAAACTCGCTGTCTATGCCCAGGATCTGAATAAATAAACGAGAATTTAAATTAGATTTCGCGGAAATATAAATATACAATTTATTTTTATCTCATATTTAAGGTTGGTAAATGCGTCGTTTTGTCATTCCATATATGTATGGTAAACTTATTTTACTTAATATACAGCAGCATGGTTTTCCGGGAAAATCTATAGAATAAATATTTGAAGTAATTACTGCACTGATTTACTCATTTGCGCAAATAATTATAAACAATATGTGTATAATTCTACGTAACAACGTAAGTTAAATTACATGTTCAATTAACAAATTGCACTGGTTTGGGCTGTTATTCGTGCTAGTTTTAGCAGGAATCAATATTATGAAAATAATAATAAATATGATGATGCACTTACCACCAGCATTATGAAAAATACTATTGCCCAAAATGCAGAGCCAGGCAGTTTCAGTACCACTTCTGGATAAGTTAAAAATACCAATCCAGGTCCACTTTTTACAACGTTACCTACATCTGTTTCTTGTATCAAAGCAAGATGACCCAATATGGAGAAAGTTACGGCTCCTGCCAAGAGTGATGTTAAAGTATTTATGATGCAAGTAATCACAGCATCTCTAAAAATTAAATAAGATGTTACTATTTCGAGACAATAATCAAATTTTAAAATTCTCAACTTCAAACTATGTAATTTGTCAACATTAAATTTGCTAAAGTCTTATTGCAATCGTTCAATTTTCAAAGACCAAATAGCATCTTATATGTACATAAATTTTATTTAATTTAATCTGAGTAAGGAGCAGGTAAGTGTTACGTAATTACTTGTAGCAGTTGTGGTGGAACTTATTGTATGAGCCCAAAGCGGGTAGCGCACCGCAACCAATACTATAGGCGAAGAAAATCTGTGTAGCTCCTTCCATCCACGGTCCAGGCGTTAATAACTCTTCCCAACGAGGTGTTATGTAATACAACAGCCCTTCGTAAGCTCCATTCAGAGTGACGGCTCGTACGAGCAAGATTATCAACACCACGTACGGGAATGTTGCCGTAAACCATATTATCTACAAACAGAAGAAAACTATTACCTATGTATGTATATAGATACCACAGTATACATATATAAACGTCGGTTTTGTTTTAAACAAAGGCACTTTTCGACATACGACCCATATTTGTGACATAATCGTCATTCGAGATATGACGTGATTGCTATTTTTTTTTTAATGAAAACACCCAATTTCGACCATGCCAATTAAAAGAGCGTGTCATTTCTAGGTACACATCGTTAAAAATATTATTACATTAGCGTATGTAGGTTTGAAAAAAAAAATGAAAAAAACATTTATTTTATTTATTTTTCTAAAATTAATGATAATGAATAAGAAAATGTTGAAATTTTTCACTGTTAGCTACCTGACAGTAACCAAGACGATTAATAAATTCTTGTTGAACATGGTCAACTTCAGGAGGTATACGATGTGTCTTCTGACGAATTCTTTCTTTTAATTCTTCTAAATTCGGTCCACTAACGTATACATTGCTTTTTAAGTGCCCTCAGAAGAAGTAATCTAGGAGTGTCAAATCTGGCGATCTGGCTGGCCACTCAATCGGCCCCCTTCTCCCTATCCAACGATTTGGGAACACTTCATCTAAATAAGCATGGACAGATGCTGCATAACGGGGAGGCGCACCATCATGTTGAAAGAAAATGTCATTTCTCGGAAGATCACGTTCTTCATTTGGATATAAATTTATTAGTTCGAAAATAAAGTCGGCTCGAAGAAACTCCAAATATCTTCCACCAGTTAGGTTCACTTCAAAAAAATAAGGACCCAGATTCTTCCTTGGACTATGCCGCACCACACATTCACTTTCTTAGGATGTTGAGTTCGATACTCCATTATCCATCGAGGATTCTCGTTCGTACCTCCGTCAGAAAAAATTACGTTTCTTACGAAATTATTATCATTAGTGCGCAGAATTGAATTCGCCGATCAAAGTCATCGATTGTGTTGCGCATAATGTACTACCTCTCGCAAGAGATAAGACGTAAAGACCAAAATAAATCTGCTCTGTATGGTTCAGTATCCCCTATATTCACGAGTAAAGTTATTTCTATGTTTTGTTTTATATCGCAAAAATTTAAAAAAATGTTGCAATAAGTAAATAATGATGAACAGGTGAATGTCGGCAACATGCTCTGTGTATTACATTTGATAAGATTGTAGACTGATTTAGTAATAATTGATCTCCAAACTTCTGAAAAATGTTAGGATTTTCTAAAGGACTATAGCGCTGACATCAGCTCTGACATTATCGGGTCACCATCACGTAGTCGTAGATTGTTCCACAGTTTTGCCGTGTCTGGAACAAAACCGATATTTATCGCTGCTGATGGTATCCGTCTTCTTGAAATATTTCCTCATGCGGCTATGGCTAGTGAACAAAACCATTGTTGTGGCACAACAGAGATTTAACCTGCGTGTAATTAAAAAGTAATAAACTAGTTTCATTATCGTATTTTTAGAATGTCAGCATAGCGCGAGACTCTTTAATCAGATCACTTGCTACTATTGAACGTAATCTTTTACATGGCTTGTAGTAAAGTCACAAAATGGCTTTGGTTCAATGACGCTGGAATCGACACCTTTCTTTGCAAGACTGTTGGTAGTCTCGGTCTTCTCATATCCTCAATGACCTACCGCCTACACCACTATAACTGTGTTTCTTGGACCAACATTTTTAGAGTGAGCAAGCTTTTCCAAATTACCTTTGACTCGAAGATATACGCCCGTAGAATTTTTGTGTTGTTTCACTGCTTGCAACTTGAGAACATTTCTGGACACATTATTCAATAGGATGCGTGTCTGCTTGAAAATTATTGGGGCTTGTACTTGGTGCCACTGTACGAGAAATCCCGACATGACCACATCTAAACTAACCGACAAAATGTTGTATGCAACGAGGTAAGTGTTTACATTGTAAAATTAGTAGGTCTACCCAATAGAGAATAAATTGTCGAATTACATGAAGTCTACACAGGCTGGAAATTTAAACTATTCATTCCAGAAGCAATAGATTGAAACAAAAATTCACTCACATCCACATGGACATTTTTCGTGGCAAAACGCCTACAAGATATCCATCTGATGGGAATGTAAAAAAAAAATATGCAAATTATACAAAAATATTGAAGAAATTTTGCCTGACGCGCGTGAGATCTACATATGTCACATCACACCTTTAACCTTAACACTTTCTTAAAGTTAGGTTAAGTTCTTTAACACAAGAAGTTGTCCGTATACAAAACATTTTGAGAGACTAAGAATCAAAAAGTAATAGCAATGGAGTAAAAATGCAATAATTCTTCAGATGATCTTTAACTTTATTGTTATTCTACCATACTTTTAGTAAGTTTTAATCTTGTTGGGTTGCCATATGGTCATACATATTTGTCTACCACTCCATAGTCATTTGTTTCAGTGGATATTATTTCCTCTTTAGCCACTCAAGAAATGAATATTTGAAAAGGAGCACTCTGACATAAAGTATATTTGTATTGTTATGTTATATTATTAACTCTCTAAAAGCAATATTACCACCTCAGAAATATTAAAAAACTACAACAAACAGTACATCACAACCGACAAGTTTTATACCACCCACCATGCACTATGCAACTCAAGGGTATTGCAGCTAGAAGTACATACATGAAATTAAATAGGAAAAATTATCTAATCTGGGGCGTTTCAACAACTTGCACTGAAAATGGACGAGAATAGGGGAGACAAAAGATCTTTTGGGTCGCAGTGTAACAGTACATACATACCAACCACCACTATTGCACCGATATTCATTTATTGACATTAACTACTACACCTACAAAACTATGAGGAACCCTATCACAACTCTAACTTATAAAACTCTTTTTAATAAAAAATCTGTGCGGCTAATCAAGCACTTATCTGTTGTTGAAAGAGAGCCGTTTCTAATCAAATCAGAAGCAAATCCATGAAATTTGTAATTGACTATGAAAATAGAAAGAGTGGCTTATATAAAATTAATGTACATGAGGTCTTAGTGCGGGCTTATTAACTAAAAGATTTACTGTTATTCCATAAAATTTTCTTGTATAAATTATATAATTATAAACGCACACATCTTTTATATAAATATGGATATGCACTAACTCAGGCACAGAAAAAAAGAACAAAATGTATGTAAACACCCATTAATTAAACTCCTCCATAAACTGACATAAAATAGGAAAGTAAACAGAATAAAACGAAATTAATAAACGTAGTAGTACTGCTACTGTACAAGAATTAATCCTGTAATAAATTAAACCGTTTGAATTATGAAGCAAATAAACCTAGCGCAATTCAATATTTATAGAACAACAAACTAAAATACGATCTTTAATCTTGGTAATATTTTATTTAGGACGACAATAATGACCTATAAGTGCTCGTATTTTATGCGTTTTACTTTGGTACTAATCTGGATGCGTTCAAAATAAATTGTACAATTGATAGGTATCCTCATATTTTACAAAGTTTAAAATTTATATTCGTATATAGCAGATCAAGATTTCAATAGTTTCAGTGAATTTTATATCACGCAAAATAAAATCATATCATAATATCAATATCTGTCAAGATTAAAACTAATTTGATTTCGTTCATTAGTAATTGTTTCATTATCTCTCTTGTGCAGTTAGTATTGAGGGCATAGTTTCTCCAAACAAAATGTAATATATACACAGCACATAGTTCAGTAGTACATGTACATATTTCATTCTGCGTAAATTGATACCAACAGTATAAACTGCCATAGAAGATATAAATCCTAAAGAAGCACAGTTTGAAAAACTTCAAATAGGATCAATCTAGGTTTGAAAAACACTGAGACTCCTTTTTGAAACGAATTAAACTAAAAATAATCTACATTGACTATAAAATACAGGTCATTCACCTTTTAGAGGAGAATTCCGATAATTTGACTGTCCTTCAACATTTCATAATCTTACAAAAACACATATTTTACATAAACAATATTTTAGGACGAAGGGAACTGTGCCAAAAACTAAAGATAAACGTGTGAATATTCCTATACACAATTGAAACGTCCTCTCCAATGCTATTAATAAATAAAAGTGCATAAAATAGAATTGGAGAAAATACAATGTCAGCCAAATGTCATGCACCATGAAAGAGCTAAAATTATTGATTCAATTCAGAGTTTGTTATTTTACAAATGTTATGTAGTAGCCATGACTTTTGAAACAGTTGCAAGCATACTTTGCTTTGAGTTCTAAAAAAACAAACCAATAACCATCAGTTCATAAATATTTTAGCCGAAATTATGCAAAAACAAAATTTAGCAGATTATAAAGAATAATTTTGTTCATCCTATATATAAAAACGTCTGCAAATGCGTCAATTTCTTTTTAATTTTGTAGTGCAACTAATAAAAGAGAAACTTAGAAATTCACTTCACATTTAAAATTCTACAGCGTCTTCCTTTTTATTACCGCTGCGGGGATAAACACCTCGACTAATTAATTGGTCAAACCTCTAAGCTTAACTACCGCGCTTCCTTTATTACTTCATAAATTCGGCGACATTTTCACATGTGCAACTAGAAAGACATTCAGAATATAACGTCTAAGTACTACGTAAAAATCTACAAACCGCAAACAAATGCTTATTTAAGGGACGAAGTGTAATCGTGTTATCAAAATTTACCAGTACTTAATTAAATTTATAATTAGGCGAACCCTCTCACCAAGTTTATTTAACACCGTTGGCAGCTTGTTACCAATTATCCGATTTTAATTAACATACCAGAATGTAAACAAACAACCGGCACTAATTAATGAAGCCTAACCTTCATAATGATTCAAGAGAAGTGCAGACACGTACATTATACTTATGTATACTACATTAAAAAATAGAGATATATATTCTATTATTAAAACTGCGGTTATAAAGAATCGAATAAAGTATCTAATATATCTTGGATAATCTATTGTTATAAGATAATCACTTACTTTACCACTTTGATGTAGCCCTTTCCTTATAACTGAATAGATGAGAATCCATCCAATTACAAGGCATGTAAACAGTTGCCATTGCAGACCTCCAATGATCTCGATTCCATCGGTTATGCCAAGTACTTTATGACTAAAATGAAACAAAATATAAACTATTTTATCGAAAAATTTGAATCTATAGAAACTACATTTTTCAAACTTTCCAAACTTACTCAAAAAATTCCTCCACCGGTGTAGTCGTTCTATTAATAAAGCTAGATAATACTGTTTGATTTCTATGAGTTACGTTTAAAATATCACTATGTCCTAAAGAGCAATCTTTGGTATTCCACCAGTTATCTGAAATCCCACTATTGTCGTAAATAATTTCGAACTATGAATATTATTGCTTACGTACCACAGTCAGCCCAAGGTAAATATGGAACAGTTGCAAATGTACAAATCAAATAATATAAAGTCCAGGCAATTATAATGCAGTAGTAAATGTCCAGTAGAAACACTATAGTCATAGTAGCATATCCAACGCCTTTCAATATAGGACATAATTGTCCTATAAAAGTCATTCCTCCAGAACCTAAATATTGCCCAATCGCAACTTCTTGGTAGAACATTGGTATCCCGCAAAATATCATGGCTATAGTATACGTGACGAGAAATGCGCCTAAAAAAAGAATAAAAATCGTCACCATTTTAGGAAATCCTTTTTGGGAAGCCCTGTATAGATATTATTTCGCCTATACATGTGCTTTTATATTACGTATGCAGGAGAAAAAATTGGCATCAATTCAAACAGTTATTGTGAATATAAAAATATAAAGTGCCTATTTCACGCCCCATAATATATCTGTTTATACGACTTTTTCTTTTTACCTTATTCTATAAATTGAAATACCAACTTGTACGTTTGCCAAAAAAATATTCGGAACGTAACATAATATAAAGTTAGATAATCTTATATCTATATACGGATAAAGTGGTAGATGCAATAATACACAGATTAAATTCCAGTTTTATAAAGAAAATTTTCAAGAATACGAACAATGTGCTAATAATTCTTACCGAAGGTTTATATTTTTCAATAACAATTTTGCCACTAAAACTTTGGTGCACGTTATTGCTAGCTATTAACTCTATTAACAAACATGAGCATAAGGAGAACTCTGGTTCCTAAAAGTATCTACCATCCTGCGCTGTGCTTTTTAACCGCGTCATCTTATGAATCCACGAAAGATTTTCTTTCAAGGTCATGCTCTAGTTACATTTTTTTTTAACTTTGGTTATGGCCTGGACTCTAAGTCATAGTTACAATTTTTGGAAATCAAATTCTATCATCGAAAATGGAAATCATAGAAATCAGTTGACTATCAGGAGCACATATACTAACTAAATGTAAGATGAATTTACAACGAGACTACGAAACATACTTGATAAACCTAGTAACCGGAATGTTTTGGCAGTTTAGTCTACATAAATCGGATAAATCCAGTATTCTTGGTTGTATAAAGTTTAGTGGTCTTCAGATAATTAGGTCAGATGAGATAATGGAAGCTTCAGCAAAAAAAATGTCAGATATCTAGTTTCATATCTGTCTTCAAAGACGACCAGGATGTCAACTTGCTACAGGTCTCAAAACGTACTTTACGTGATCAACTTCTTAACTTTTTTATTCAAGATATACTCGCCAAAGCATCTCTTGCTAAAGAATCCATTGCTTTTTAATAGTGGCATTAACCAGATTCAATTCTGTTTTCCTTACTTCAATTTATGATAATCTTTAGGAAATTTTTGGCACTACTAGGGCCTTCGTATTGCCCAAAAAGGAAACATGAAAATGTTTGAAATCGAATTTATAAATAGAAGTATTAAATATTTTTTTGGGATAACCGTAGACTCTATCCCTATCCACAAATCAATTTTCCTTAATAGAAAATAATCTGGAATTTTTAAAGCGATTAAGAGTACAGTGATACCTCGGTTTTCATTGACTGCGGTTATCGTCGCTTTCGGTTTTCGTCGACTTTTTTCGCAAAATATTTGTCTCGGATTTCGTCGGTTTGCTTGGGATTTCGTCGGCATGCTCACGCGTTGTGCTGCTTAGTGTTGGATAACCGTTGTTCTTCACCATACAATTCTATTGCTTTTCAGTGTTTTTGAGCTATTTATTTAATTGGAAGTACTAATACTACAATTACATGTAAGTATGTAATTACTCCATAAGTCTAATGTGTTTATTTTATATAAAACTTTTATAAGGCTTTTAGCTCATGAAACCAAAGGAACACTTTAGAGCCAAGGGCTCTTCGCAAAAGAAGACCAGAAACACTATGCAGCAGAAGAAGGAAATGCTTGAAAAATACGAGAGTGGCATGAAAATTGCTGACATCGGTCGGATGTACGGGAAGCCACCATCCACAGTTAAGTTTCCATCCTAGAGTGTTTGGTAGACACAACGTGATAAATAGTAAATTGTGTGTGATGTGGAGAGCGAATAAGAAGGCGTGGGTTACAAGGCCAATTTTTATTGAGTGGATGAATGAAGTTTTTGGCGCAAGTGTAAAAAAATACCTCCAGGATAATCAGTTGCCTCTTAGGTGCCTCCTGCTAATGGACAATGCCTCTGCACATCCTCCAGGTTTGGAAGACACATTGTTGGAGGAGTCCAATTTTATTACAGTGAAGTTCTTGCCTACTCATAAGACACCACTAATCCAGCCCATGGATCAGAACGTCATTTCAATTTTCAAGAAATTGTATACAAAGGCAATGTTTCAAAGGTGTTTTGAAGTGACATCAGATACAGAATTGTCTTTAACAGAGTTCTGAAAAAATCATTTTATTATTTTAAATTGTATTAGCCTCATAGATAAGGCGGTGCAGGAAGTGTCATCCAGGACGATGACCCCTGCTAGGAAGAAATTATGGCTAGAATGTGTACATGGGAGAGATTCTGAAAAGCTCGAACCTTTTCTTGATGATCCTACACATGTAGTGCAATCAATTGTTGATTTGGGTGTGTGCATGGGGTTAGACGTGTCTGATGAGGATGTGGAAGCGTTGGTGGATAACCACAGAGAGGAACTTACCACTGAAGAACTCCAAGACCTTCATTTTTAAGTGCAACAGTCAGCTGAGGAAGAAGTTGCTTCAGATGATAAGAGAGAGAGAGAGGAGAATGTGCCTTCTTCAAAGATTAAGGAAATTCTCTGCATGTAGAGTGAAGTACAGACATTTGTGGAGGAAAATCATCCAGACAAAGCTATTGTAGACCGTGCCTGCAGTTTATTTAACGATAGTATACTGTATACTGCCTCATTTTAGACAAATCTTAAAGAGACGAACGAAAGAAACCTCTTTAGACAGCTTTAGATAGATCCATTGATCTTGAAGTCGGTCCGGACTTGATACATGAAATCCGTATGTAAGGAAATTGTTTTTCCAAACTATTATATCTGCAGCAAATGTAAATTCCATGTTAAATTATTATTTTTTATAATACTTTTTTATATTCATTTCTTTTAGTTTTAAAAAATACAATATATTCGTACATTATGTGTTTTTGGTATACATTTTCTACCACCTAGAACGAATTAATTGGATTCACAATGATTCACATGCAAATATTTGTTTCGGTTTTCGTCGATTTCGGCTTTCGTCGATTGTTCTCCGACGGATTATCGACGAAAACCGAGGTATCACTGTACTAGATAAATTATCTTCTAATTTTGACAATTTGGTAGATTTATACGAAATAATAAACAATATATGTACATACTTATTCCTACTGATCAATTGTTATACTTTAGTCGTATATCTGCGTACAATGCCCGCGATAAGTACTTCTGTACTTGCTAATTAGCTCCATTAATGTACATTAGTAGTCAAACTGCGTAAAGTAGGTACTGATAAATATTGACCAAAAATTCTTTAAATGCCTTAATGTTATTGTTTATACTCGTGAAATATAAACAATACGCGTAATACATATATAATCATAAGAAATCGGACGGCCTAACGTTTTTCAACGAAGGCATCTACTATTTCCTGCTGACTAATGTGATACTTGGGAATCTCTTTGTACACATAAGTGGAAATATAATTAAAACAAATAATTTGCGAATTATGCTAATAAGCACTTATTCGTAATTAACCTTTAATATTTTACAACGAAAACATAAGATGGGAAGATCAATAGATTATAGCAAATTACACTGATGAAGAATCTAGAAATAACAGCCTCATGACTTCGGGTAACTGCAATATATGTAATTTACTCATTGGTACTCAGGTGTTAAATTAATTAGCTCCCACGCAAAGGCACGGGCTCGGGTTTATGACGCATCTTTACCTACCGAAAATCTTGGATTAGTATGTAGTTATTTTTTCAATGCGCGTGTTGCGTGAAAAATATATAAAAAATCACGGTAATAGTATGGTGTTCAGTTAATTAAATTGTTTACTGTAAGATATACTTAAATCTATAAAAATACTAATTATTGGAAAGTGTGTTTTATGCCTTTCAAATTGAAAAGTAAACCATTCAATTATTTATGTATTTTACAATATAAAGGTAAGATGATGTTAACTTTCAAGTAAAGGTTTGAATTCTTATAAAGAACTTGGATATAATTAACACCAAAATCATGGAAAGCTATTGACATTTTACCAACAGGCGTTAATGCAGGAGTAATCATGACCAATATTCCGCATTGTAAAACCGCTTCAGCGGCATCTATCCTGAGTAAACATAAATAAGAAATAGGAATATTATATATAAACTCTTAAAGACCGCTCTTCCTTTGTAAATAATGTCGTTATCAATATTATATCTTATCTGTAGTAAAAAGTAAAGCAGCAATTATGTTGTTTTTGACTTTCATGAAAGGTTTTAAAGCTTAAGGTTTATGCTTCGTCTAAATTATCAGATTACATCTAATGATTTTTAGTTACTTAAAAAATAGCCTTTTTTGAAATATGTTTCTAAAAGTAAAGTTTTTTAGACAAAGTTATTAGAAAATAGAATGGTTGGTTCGTATGATATTAAATTTACTTTCTCAATAATTGTTATGAAAAAATATATTTTCTTGATATTGTTCTTCTTAATATGTAATGACTTATTAGTTTGTCATCATAGAAACTAATCCTAAGGAATTTATTTATTACCACAACACTAAGTTTTTATATAAATGCCCTAAAGCAATGTTTGGGCTTGCAATAATCAAATTAGTAGGACCTATTTCTTTTTTAACAGAAAATAGTTTTCCAACACTACCAACCACCAGCAGATTGTTGTATTAAAGAATTTTTGAAATGTATCAAATGTATTTCTGAAAAATCATTTGGATTGTTCTCTGTAACCTAACAAGATCTTCTTGTTAACAATGATGCACTTATTTCACCTCATCAATAATTATCAGTACATGTGCGCATTTGGTCAACAAAACATATTTCAAAATGTTTTTTGCAACATTACTTTTGTTATGTTAAGTTTTACATGAATGTAGATATTACCGAATGAACTCATCGCTTCTGAGAAAATTGAAGATAAATTAGTGAAACTTTCTGGTACCTCCCTGGGTAGGTACCAGAAAGTTGTAGCACTTTCTGGAAAGTGCTACTGCTTGGTGTGCTATATAGCTGAGAGAATTAAATATCCAGATGTTTGAAAATTAAGGCATTATTTACAAACAAAGGTTATCACATTAGCAGTTCAGTGAATAAAGTTAGCCACTCTTGAATAAAGGGGTAGCAAGTTTGGCGTAGTGAACAGGAACAAAAATGCGAATATCTCTGGAACTAAAACAGCTAGAAAGCTATTTTTTGCCAAAATGATCCTCTCGGAAAGGCGCTTCTATTGCATAGTGAATGATGGAGATTCCTCAAACAGACAAATCTTCAGTCTGTTTGAGGAGCTTCTTTTTGCTATATGTTCTGAGAATAAAACAAAGATGAATGAGAAATTTCAATCTTCTACAAGAGTTTCTACTACACCGAAAAATAGGAATATCGGGGAATCCAGCAATGCTGGATTCCAACGGCAAAGACTCCTTGTCTGTTTCGTTTCTACTACATATGTCACTGAACTTCATTAGATTCTCTTCCCCCAAAACGGAAGTTGACTACCAGTCGATTATATTTGCCTCATTTTTTCTTGGAACCGTACCATATAGAAATGAATAGTCAAAATTTACTGTAAGCTGTAAATTTGCCGCAAGAACTAGATGTCTATAAAAAGATTTATACCGACAAATCCGAAAATCTGATAAATAAAGAGATAGCAAATCTACGACACTGTTCAAGCTTTTTAGATAAGGCAGATTTTTATTTATAATATCTATATTAGTCTAGAAAATATAAAATATTAAACGCTTACCTCCACCATTTTTGTAGCATAAATAAGGAAAACGCCACACATTCCCCAGTCCTACAGATAAGCTAATGCACGAAAATAGAAAATCCAATTTATTACTCCAGCCGCCCCTTTCGATTTCGATCTCAGGCGGTTTGTATGTGACTGATTTCTCATTACCGGCTGTCATTTCTGTATTCTCCGAGGAAAACTGACCAGAATCGTCCAAAAAAGAGTTGAACGTCAAATCCTTATCCTCATTCCAGATGAAGGTCCTATTGGAGATTTTGTCTGAAAAATTATGGAGAATTAATAAACAAACTCCTTTTCTAAGATTGAATTAATTACTGTATGTTTCCGAATGGACATGAAGTTTGTATCAAATCCTCTGTGCTTAATAATGTGTTAGATGTAGATTCTAAAGCAAATCTCAACAGCGATATGTTCGAACGCTTAATAAGTAGTAAAAGATAATCACTTGATTCAATTCCTTAAATACACTTCTTTAAACATCTACGACTGCTTTTGGGGTTATTAAGATGTATGTGTGAAATACATTAAATTAACGTATCTATAAAAAAACACGGCATCTATTGTGTACTAGTACATATGTAAGCAAGTTACAAATTTTCGTAGTGGACGCAACTAAAACTATTTATATTATGTGGGTACACATTACAGAAACTTAGTACATCTTCAATTATAAATCCCGAACTAATTAAATCTAAAAAAGCGTATGTCATATCGTAAAGAAAGCAATAACAAGCTCAAGTCAACTGCGCAGTTTCTGGCGCTCTAATAGAGCATCAGATGCTTAATTGGCGCTACGTAAAGTATTTTAAGAGAGGGAAATTATATTTCGATGATGTAATCTGTAATGCAGTAATAAATATTGCATAACAAATTTCTATTCTCTATTTCGGATAATGCAAATAATATTCAACATATTCCTAACTATCACAATAACTCAAGATACACAATTATATACAATCACTTTAAACAATTTCATATTTTTAAATCTAATGTCAGATAGATAAGCTCAAGTACAATCGTGAATAGCAAGGACAAAATAAAAATTCCTATGGTAACTAATAACTTCCTGCAGTTTTTTTTTCGATATTCTTCAATTGAATATTGAATTGAAATGCTTGTCTTCGTTTCTACAGTGTTACAAAGCTTAAGCCTGTGCAACTTTTTATTTTAAAATCAGCAGAGTATTTTTTGGATTTTATTTCTAATTGCATTTAGATATAAAAAAAGTTATCATAAAGTTAATAACAAAAACGTTGTCATTACAATTGTTCATCAATTGTTGACATAAGTGTCAAAACGAAATCATTCATTTTGGAGTTTTATTTAGAAATTAAAACTGAAGTAAGCGCCGAGGTCACACGACTCAAACTGTAATAGCATGGATTTACCAACAGGAATTGATTTTTTCAGTATTATTATGAATGCGGCAAAAATTAACCGCCTGGATTAACAAGATTTCGCACGAGAATGGGTTTGAGAGCAATTTGATATCAAAATTTGCAACATAGTCTGTAACTGATCGAGCAAGATCGGGAAGATCAAAAATTAGTGATGTCCAAGTTGCAGAGGTTCTTCATGAAAATCAGGACATAGCCAGAGGTAATCCATTAGCAATGCCAATGCGATATCCAAGCAATTGCAAGTGCAATATACCCATGTTTGACAATTTAGAACGTAATATTCTAAAAATGTATTGAAAATGCTGTTTGATTTACGGTAGGCAGAATTACCTGCTAGGTACGATTTTTCTTTGCGAGTAATGACTGAGATGGACATTCAACCCGAATATTTATTCAATTTATCCTATATTTTATGACCAGATGAGGCACTTTTTACTCTGAATGGTGGAGTCAATGCTCAAAACTGTAGAATCTGATCTGCAGAAAAAAACATAAAAAATGTTGAAGAAGATTTTCATTGCGGTTTGGTGTCGTTGTATAGCTGATTTTATCATTGTTCCCTATTTCTGCAAGGAAATGCAGAATAATCAAAAAGCGATATCCGTAACAGTAAACGGTAAACGAGCACCATGGGATTGAAAACGTCATTTTTATGCAAAATGCAGCACCTCCGTACATTTTTCGACTAGCCAGAAGAATAGTTAAGCAACAAGACGACCAACAACGCCACAAGAATTAAAAGATTATATTACGGATCAAATTGGTGCAATTCAATCAGAACTATTACGGAATGCTGTGTACAAGTTGGAGGAAAGATTGATTATAATTTTATACCAGCAGGTCAATGAGCAATTGCCGTAACTGATTTTGGGCATACTAAATCCTTTACGGAATTAGATTTCGGTTATTTTTTGTTATTAACTTAATTGTTAAAAAGTTCAAAAAATGATTTAAAATAAAACCTCTTACTTTATGATAACCCCACATACAGTTTGGCAAAGCTCAACTGAAACAGCGCAGTAGCACAAGTGGGCTGGGTTACGCCGGGGTCAATCCGGGTAATTAGGCAACGAAAAAATGAAATGCAATCGCCGTAAGATCCTTGACGTCTTGAAGAGCGCGTCATCATGCAGTACTCTGTGATTTGCACGTTCGATGATGTGGGCGTGGCGAATAATAGTATATAGTGGCACGAGCTCCACACACACGTATAGTCATAGAGCCGGTCAAAATGTCTGGAACATCGTGTCAACCGCGCCAACCAAGGTACTACATATAAATAAAATACTGGCACTTTACTTTTGGCTAGTAGTATAACGAGATCATCGAGTTCGCTCCGCCTTTGTGCGCCGTGATGACTCACTGTTTCAGTTGAACTTTGCCAAGCTGTATGTATGAAACAAAACTAAGTTGTAATTTATCAAACAATATTTAAGGCAACATATATGAAACCAATATAACTATATATTGAGCTAAAATATTATAACAAAATTAAAAGAATATGAAATAAATTATGTCTGTATTAACTGCAAAATGTATAACTATGTCTTGGATTTTTAAATCACAAAGATTTTCCAGTAGCTAGTGGCCAGTCTCGAGAAGAGAATTGAGAGAAATGTTTAATTGTTGATATTATCTGTGCAAACACAAAGATGTAGCAAAACGAACAAACAAAAGCAAGAAAGAAAAAACAAGAAAAAATTAGTATAAATAAATTTAACACCACACCTGAAATCAAAAACGAAGTATTCGTTAACTTTAAGGAAAAATATAAACCGTTGACAAATTAATTATTTACAGGTAGTTCTCGGGTTACGGACGACTCGACTTACGGCTTTTCGTACTTACGAACGTGCGGTCAGCTCCCTCTAGTAATTAGCAAAGTGCGTGAAGGGAGTTTGAGAAAATTTTTACACGCTAGTACTCATTCTTATTATGGATACTCTTGCTTACGCACTGTATCCCTTTATTTTAACCTTTATATTCAATTTAGTGCATCTATGCATCAATGCCTGAACGGACCTATATCTCGAAAGAAGAAAAAAGTGCACCTAGTCATAAAGCAGCAAAGGATAGAGTAACCTTATTGCTTGGCGGTAACGCATCCAGAGATTTTAAGCTCAACCTCTGCTCGTTTATAGCTCTGAAAATCCTAGAGCCCTTCGCCATATTACTAAAGCAGCCCCTGGACAAATTTGGACGATCTTCACCCCAATGTAAAGGTGGCATTTTTACCACCCAATACCACATCCTTATTACAGCCGATGGACCAAGGCGTTATTGCTGTGCTTAAAGCCTATTATTTACGACGCACATTTGCGTAAGCTGTTAGAGATACGGAAGATAATGTAGGACTTGGAAGAATTATAATATCTATAATGCAATAAAAAATATTGTTGATTCTTGGGATGAAATAAAGCAATCAGCAATGAAAGGCGTATGGAACAAACTGTGCCCTCACTTTTGCAGTGATTTCCTTAAGGTCACAGAAAGGGACATCGCCGAAACCAGAGAGGCTGTGGTGGATAGTGGCAATGCATTGCAATTAGACATCACTGAAGATGATGTCGTGGACTTACTTGAGTCCCATTCGCTAGAATTAAGTCATGAAGATCGTGTGTAGATAGAGAAGCAGCTGAGAGAAACAGAAGAACACGAAGAAAGAGAGCTCAGAAAGTTTACGACAAAGGAGTTAGCTGAAGCTGTGCGTCTTATTGAAGCAGGATTAGCTAAGATTGAAAAGCAAGATTCTAATCTTGAACCGTTTACCGTTCAGTAACTGAAAACATTAGCTATTACAAAGCAATTTACGATAAAAAAAAGAAAAAAGTCGAGCAAACAATGTTGGATTCCTTTTTAAAGAAATCGAGTTCAAAAGAATCTGCCTAAACCTTTTTTCTTCCGTATATTTGTTTATCAGGGTTTCCCACGGAACTGACTAGCTAGAAGATTTCGTAGTTAACGAAACACTTTTGAAAATGTTGAGCAATAATTTGGTAGTTACTTTCTTTCTAAAATATTCTGTAGTTTCTTGCACTTCCGGTTAACCGGAAGTCGCCACGAACTTTGTTATTTTAAAGGGAACATTTTATATATTATTACGTTTTTGAATTCAGCTTCAAATTCAGTGACGATTATAACTAAGGTTCCTTATACTTATCTTCAACTGTTTCTAAGATAATACGATTTTTATAAAATTTTGACATTTACCCCGTTATATTTAACTGAATAATTCTCACTTACTGTAAGTGCCAGAGGTTTGATATTTTTAAACTGCTGAATACTAACACTGTTCCATCAAAACGTAGTAACATTTTTTCTTTATATCATACAGGATGTTTAAAAATTTATGCTATAAAATTCAATTTTTTCAAACGGAACACCCTGTATATTTTGACAGTGTTGGATGTAAAATTCAATTCTACGTCGATTTGCTGTAACACTCCCTATACTTATCTCCAATAGTTTGCTTTCTATTCCCATTTTATTTATTAATGCTTCCAAATAGCGGAATTATATTTTATCTAGTCTTTGACATTACAATAGATTATTGTTCTCAAGACACATTATTGTTGTAATCGTTAACCGTTACGTATTTTGTGGCAGATAAGTATATGTATATTATTGTGTAATTTATAAACAAAATAATGGAAAATAATGGAAAATATTGGAATTTACTCAAATCAGAATATGCGTTTGAAATTTATGCTGCTTTTCAAGATTTGGGCATTTCAAAATCATCTGTCCACAGGAATCTGAAACATAATAAGATGCATCCTTATTCGGAGATTCTAGTACAAGTTTTCCGGGAGGGAGATGAAGTGAAAAGATATGAATTGTGTGGGACAATCTTCGCTAGACTTCAAGAATATAATTTTTTTGTCTAAAATAATTTGGAATGACGAATTACAATTCAGTAGTGAGAAAATAACAAACAGAAGAAATAATAATTTTTTACCGATATGATATGTAAAGAAATTCCGATTATTAGAATTACTTTTTCCTTAAGTACTAGTGTTCGATTAAGCAAAGTCAGAAATGCCAGAGGTCTCTCTCGCATTTTAAGATTGCAAATCTATGTAGAATTGAATTTTGCATCCAACAATGTCAAAATATACAGGGTGTTTGATATTGCAAAAATGTTTGAACATCCTGTATGATGTAAAGAAAAAATGTTACAACGTTTTGGTGAAACAATGTTAGTATTTGGCAGTTTTAAAATATCAAACCTCTGGCACTTGCAGTAAGTGACAATTAATCAGTTAAATATAACGGTGTAAATGTTCAAATTTTTATAAAAATCGTAATATCTTTGAAACCGTTGAAGATAGATATAGGAAACCCTAGTTGTAATCGTCATAGAGTTTGATGCTGAATTCAAAAATGTAATAATATATAAGCTGTTCCATTTAAAATAATAAAAGTCGTGGCGACTTCCGATTAACCGGAAGTGCAAGAAACTTCAAAATAATTTAGAAAGAGAGTAAGCACCAAATTATTGCAAAACCAAAATTTTCAAAACTGAAATTGTTCGTTAAGTCCGAAAACTTCTAACTAGCCACTTCCGTGGGAAACCCTGTATAATAAAAGATAAATATGGCAATTTAGGAATAGCGGACAAAGATATGTAGTCAGATAATATATAAATCATTAAAATTTTACATATAATAATTATTACATATTGTTGTTATTATCACCGTTTATATGCGCTCTGCATCAACGAAGTTACGCACAAATCCGACTTACAGACGTTCTCAGGAACGTATCCCGTTCGTAACCCGAGGACTACATGTAATATTTATTTTCCAGATGTTTTTCCACTTCTAGATCAATTCAAACGCTATTAATTCAATTAAAAATATTTAATCGAATTGACCTAAAACTGGAAAAATATCTGGAAAATAGATAAGTACATGAAGGTCAGAAAAATACATACACTAAGTACTAATTATTTAATATTAAAAAATTAAATCCTCAAACAGTGTGGTAATTATAATTAAGATATTAGAACGATATATGTACCTACAGCACCCAGTTGAAAAAACACCGATGAAGATGAATTTTCAAGGCAAAAAACAAAAAATCAAACAATCGAAAACGGTAAACAAATTATGAGAACTCAGAACACTAAAATAAAGAGACAAAAGAAGTAAAAAATTGAAACAACTTCCTCAGAGATCAATTAAGATTTAGGAAATCTGAATGGTTCTAATTACCACAACTATACGAAATCTTTACGAAAATGTTCTTTAACCCCACATTAACATTAATACTATAAGTACTAAATACTTACTTCGGCAACTATGTTGCTATCTTCAGTAATAGAACTACACTGAGCATTAGCAGTGTAGTTCTACTATTGAAGATGGCAACTCAGTTGCCAAGATACGTATCAAGTACTTAAGGTGTTAGTATCATGTGGTATTGCAGGACACTTTGGTGAAGATTCATCAAGAAGCCACAGTTTTAGTGTAAGCTTCGAAACCATAAGGGATGGTGAATTAACGCATTCAAAAGAACACAACCAAATTTAAACCGGAAAAACTCCGCTATTCCAACACGAAATAATAGCTTGAAGCTGTATCAACTCGCTTAATAGGACAGCCACAACTTGCTGCTCCTGCAATCGAATCCTCTTTTGATGAACTTCTCCGGTTGACCAAACTAACGCAACTATCGTGCCTTCTGTCTAGCTTTCATGATTGATTCCATACATATTGCATAATTGAATTCATAGATCAATTTTACATATTTGGAAATAAAACACTACAAATTGAGCTTCGACCTCATAATACTATAATTTATTTCAAATATGTTACAAAATTAAACCACAAATTATTATATATGTATTTGGTAAAATGGTGTAGCCTTCTATCAAATAACCCGTCTACCTCACAACTGCTTTGTTGAAATTAAATAGCTATTGTGAAGCTTTTATCCTGATCCTCAAAACGGAAGCACTATGTATCATCATATTTATTGCAAAATACATACTACTTTATTCCAACAAGCCTACCTTTATTGTAAAGTTGTATTAGGGAAAAATGCAAATAAAACATAACAGCAATGAAAAAAAAAATAGATAAAATATTTAATATGGCTAAGTGACAATACGAGTTTTAAAATATAAGTTTATCAAGAGACAGATATGTAGAACAGAATTCACTGAGGCGCAAAAAATCACCATGCTACGGATGAACTACTAATGATAATGTCAAGGGATGATAGGATTAGCACGCTCTATATAGAAAATCCAACTGAAATAAAAAAGTTTATATTATCCACAGATTTAAAGGTGTGGTTATGCTTTAAGGTTAAAAATAATTAATTTCGTCCACTTAAACGTTTATTTATAGCTTTTAATAGTAAAAACATCACTGAAAACCAGTATTCGCTGGTTAGTACATTTATTTTTAAATGCAAATAACAATAACCAAGTTTTATCTAATAGATTTATAACGAAAAATATAATTAACAAATCAGATGTTAAAATGCTAAAATCTTGAGATATAAGTCGTAAATTTTTCATTCTCTGTAGATTTATTGCGGTAATCTTTTAACGAAACACAACTTACGTTAACCAAGTTTTCTGAGTTTCTACTACATTTATCTTGCAAACTGTGAATGCCTTAACTATGCACCCAATATCAGATTTATTTTTGCTACCATGATTCATGTAATCTATTTCGATTTAACTTGAAATTCTACTTCTTGAATACATACAGTAATGCATGTAAGTAGATGTGTAGTATGTATAAGTTGTAGTAGAAGACCACAATGGTGATCGGAAAAGCCACCATTACAACATTAAAGCAAAAATTTTAATGACAGCATAATACAAATTATAAGGTGGTTAAATGAGTAAAGAATGCGTTTGTACTCGTAGAACAAGACACAAAGCTTTAACGTCCTATGAAATAGCGATTCTAAAAATTATAAAGCGTCTGTTACTCAACTGTCATAGAACAATGAATTGGTCGCAATTGAGAGATTTAAACAACATATTGTTTTTGTAATGTAAACTACTTTCGCTCAAATATAAAAGATAATATTCGAAATTGATAGCTACAGAGGTAAAGAACGACGAACTATAGGTGATAAATAATATCGAAGACTTCCACGACCAGAGTCTCTAATCTCAGGGCTTTCGTCGGTTCGTGTTTAACCAATTGTTTCTCAGTTTTAAACATAGGATTTAAAAGGGCCGTCACTTTAGAAAACAAGTTTTTTTTTTAGTTCAGGCTTATTACCGAAGTGGTAATAAAATTGCTGGTGTATGGGTATCATCGGTTCAGAATTGCATTGAAGACATTGAAGTTGAGATTTCTCATTTTGCAATCGATTATATGCAATTTAATAAATCATTGGATAGAACTCTGAAACTGTTTTCTGAAACCGGCAGTCGAACAATTAACAAACGTACACCTCAAGTTGTCAATCGTGTTGAGAAATAATCGAAAATGGACCACAAACATCTATTCAACAGCTGAGTCAACGAATTAACTTTTCAGTTGCTACAACTCGTTGAAAAGAGATTTACAACTTTATCCATAACGTGTGGCTGCAGTACGAGAGTTGTTGGAACGTAGATTAAAATTTTGTAATTGGTTTGTAAATGTGAGCAATAATACTGGAGAGCTTTCACGAAGAGTCACCTTTACTAATGAAGCATGGTTTTGTAAAACGGGATACTTAAATTGGTAAGATACAAGAATTTGGAATAGTAAAAATCAACCTGCAATTATTGACGAATTGGTACATCCAGAGAAAATTAGCAGCGATAAGCCAAAAACGAATGATTGGAGCAATATTATTTCAGTGAACTTTAACGTTTTTCGTTAACTGCTCAAAGGGCCCGGACAGAAATTTGAAAACCGTTTATCAATCAATTGGACGATGTTAAAACTCAAAACCTATGTTTCCATCAAGATCACCTTCTTACTGTACTACGAAATCTTTAGATTAGTTAAGCGATTTTTTGATCAGCGTATAATTAGTCGAAACACTGAGATTCCTTGGCCTGCACACCTTGCGACTTCTTTTTGGGACCTTATTTATAAAATAGCATATTTTGAACACCTGTGTTGGATTTGCATGATATACAGCAAAGAATCGAACAGAAATGCGTGGAAATTAATAACAATCCAATACTGCTGCAGAATTTAGAAAGTTTGACGGGAGAATTTTAAAATGTATTGCTGTTGAAAGACAACATGTTCACCACAAACCACAACATTTTTGTTATATGTATAAAACTCTCAAACTATTTACTGCTGTATAGGTTAGGAAGTCAGTTATGTATAATTAACGACATATTTAAAAATATTCTCAATATGTCATATGCTATTTGATGAACTTTTCAAATGAACGCATGTAATATAGAAATGCAAAGCGTATCATTGCCACTACTATAAGCGACGTCTTCAGAGGTGAAGAGTGGCTAACGAGCCTCCCTTCCGACATCTCTCATCCATCCTTAAGTCAGAAGGTTCTTACCTCTCCGTGGCTAATACTTCAAGCAGTCATGCCTTCTGACTTACTTTGACACTCTCTTTGGCATAATCTTTGTAAATTCCGTAACGGTGTTCAGCCAGGCAACACACTTGATAATGCCAGCAATTAGAGTATAGTTATACAGGGTGTGCTAGCCATAAAAAGACGGAATAGCAACAATAGCAAGTGTGAATGCTAAAAAAGGTAAATCAAAAATATGAAGTCTCTATTTGCACGCAAACTGCAGAAAAAAAATTATAAAGAATTCCATTGGCCAGCGAAAGATTGCATGCAGGTATGTTTCATTTCGAATCAGCTGTGCAACGTACGATAGATATAGTTATTCAGTTTTTTGCTATTGTATCGTTCATTCGTTAACGAATAGTTAGTGATATGGCTTTTACGACGCAGTAGTTATGGGACATGATGTATCTGTATGGTAAAGCAGGTAGAAATGGAAGAGCAATAGAACATTTATGGGCAGAATGTTTTCCTAATCGTAGACGACCATGGTATCAGGTGATAAAGGACACGGTGTCTAGTTTACGTGAAAGACTTTGATATTTACTGTAAGGCCACAAATATTAGAATCAGCAATTATAAAATGCAAATTTAAGCGCAATAACTCTTATTGCTTGTAAAAACAACACCTTGAAGTTGTTCTCTTTCACTGCCACCGAAAAAGCCAGCTTTGTAGAAAGCAATCGATCACCTAGATGCGTTATTGATATTGGTTGAGCTACTACAGTTAGCGAAGTTCCTTCTAAATAGTTTGGCTGTAGGTTTATCAATACGCAGTTACATACATCCGATTATAAATTGTTTGCACTGCAATATAAACATACATTCAGGCAGGTCCGCAATATAATTTTCTAAAATAAAAATTTCGTTCCAAAATTAATAAATTTCGTCTTTTTATTCCTACATTCATATGAATAGTGTAGCTTATAAAAGAATGCTGGCAAGATCCAATATGACTGGTAATAACACTGCTATTACTTACCAGTAAATATATACAAAATTCAGGTAATTCAGAGTTATATAACTAATGACGAATATAATAACAGACTTACATATATTCGATAACTTACACGAAAAATATTTAAAATACGAAATTACCAACTACCGTTATCGCAATAAGTATAAACGAGAAATGGATGAAATATTAATGTTTGTGAGTAGTAACAAGCAGAGAAATAATACCTTTCCAGATTTCTTCTGTAGTCGTTCCTTTTTTGTTATTTACTTGTGAATGGAATTGTATTCTTTCGGCACGGTCATGCTAAATAGTAATTAGTTGGTGTGTGCTATATTACATAGATATATCCTACTGATTGGCAAACGCGAATATTTAGATTTCAGATTAAACAAAATTTGTCAGTAGCGAACAGATATTTACTCTAGATAAGTCTATTTAGCCTACGTCAAATTTCACGTGCGTTTATTACGATTAATATGTTACTTTTACTACGTTCTGCTCTTATAGTCACCTTAACTGTCTGTGATAGATTAAAAAATGTTGAAAATGTTTAAGTGAAATATGTGGCCATGTATGTATGTATGTAGAGTTGATATAATTAAAACTGTTTTAAGTAAGGAGAAGCACAAATTCGCAACCCTTTATTTTCCCCTGTAAATAAATTATTTTTTTGATGTTAATAGCATATTGCTTACTACCCCAAGAAAAGCTTTTCCGTGATATGTTTTCAAACTTTCATGGATTAAATATACCGCATTCATTAAAGCTTTTTGAGGCAGTTCAATTTTTAAGTGATACTTATTTCAATTTATATTTTTTTTATATTTTTCATATGGATGTGGATGCAAATAATATATTGTAATACATACCGGAATGAATGTTTATCATTCTGATCTAGTAGCTAGCACATTTAATAGTATTTACATTTGAAAAACCTAATGGTGCTTTTATTAACGCATTGAGTGTTGCGTCATTTATGTATGTATAATAAACTGCATTCATACACAATGTATGTATGTATAAACGACGTAAATAAAATCATACTACTACGTAGGTTTTAATGTATCACTAGAAGTCCGTATGATATTGAAAGAAGTAGAAATATATTATTAAATACTTATAGAATAAGTAGATAATTTATGTCAATAGCAGCTTCTGATAAAAAATTAACAAATAACTCGATTCCTAAAACAAAAGTTCATATACGAAATATTAGAAATATAAATCAATAGACCCGATCCACAGAAACACTGAAAATAAGATCGCAGGAAGTAATAGGTAAAATAAAAATTATGCAAATTAAAAAAAACTAAACAACAGAAGAGGTAGTGAAAAACAGGAAATGCAGCAAAGAAGCAATAGAACCTCCACTGAAACGAAAGTCCACAAGGAATCATAACCTATTCTGATAAATGAATATTTGAATAGTTTCAAATCGAACACCTAAAACTAAGATTTCATGTATGCGAACTTTCTTACAGTTTTTAACGTAAATATTGTGATTGATTAGATTTATGTCATTCTAGACATTATGATAAATAATCACGCCAGCCAATAATCCAGCCAATCAGAAAAGTTTTGTTAAATGCTATTAGCGAAAATTACCAATATTTACCATATATACCAAATTATTGGTTTTACACACACACTGAGCTCTGTAAAGGAGTGAAGGGTTCTCCGTAATCTATATCTTATCAGTTGTTTCAAAAAACCTCGACTATCAAAGCGGCAAATTTGAAAATATAGCAATAAAAGCAAAGTTGATTAACTAAAATTTGCATGGGACCAAATTCTAATAGAAGTAAACTAATCGATTATTTCTATTATTATTGCTTTTTCTCTATTTAAAAGTTTTTTAAGAGAGTATGACATTACAACAAGAAACTAAAAGGAACAACTTATAAAATCTATAAATCTAAGAATAAACCGTAAAAATTTTGCTGGTTTTAGAATTGCTAAAACATATAAAATTCAGTAAATGCTGGCCTATCTATTCTTATTGTTAGTAAAAATCAAAAGCTGTCGCCTGTTTTGCGGTGAATGACGATTTGCTATGACGTTATTAAAGATCCGATATCTTCTGATAAGTTAGATCTCTAGCTAGCAAAAACCCATTTATAGCAACGACCACTAAAAATCTTGTAATGCAAAAAATTATGTTGATTATTTCAAAAGCTTAAAGGTTATACCAGACAGAGTTCAAGCAGCATATATCGGATTACGATGAGATAAACCTCAACCTCAACCTCAAGTTGCTATTCCATTGAAGCCATGAATACTAAAAGCGAAGAAAAATTCTGCCAAAAATGACACATCCATTTTCATTCTCATCTACAGAACATTGCTGCCGCACTAACCAGTTGTTTATTAGACGGGAAAGTCGTAGCTGCAATAGACGGACCGAAGTCGAAAATCTCTATCAATCTGCCAAAAATACTGCTCACCAGATTCTCGCCGTACCCATCATGGTTGGATGAATTTTCCTCACCATTTTACTAACAAGGTGCTAAAAATAAAATATGTTTTGTGTCTTTCCAAAAAATTTGGATGAGGTGGTGGGTTCCTTTAATAGGTAGAAAAATTGCTACTAAAAGAAAGACTTTCCATAATTCTATATGAGGCGTTGCTTAATATGGATACGAGGTTATACAAAGAGCATCATTCAACTTTTCATATATATTGCCACTAGTTCTAGATCCAAATTAGACTAAGAAAAATAAATGAAACTGCTGATATTAGTAATATGTAGTTCAAATATTTGCAAATACATAGATTTTCAATTGTTTCATCAACAAAGAATGTACAGAAGGGAAAGCTCAATGTTATCCCGGGAAAAAATGACAGCATGTATTCAAGGCACTGTTAGAAAATTCAGTGTTCCTAAATCTTTAATAGACGACAATTTTGATAAAGAACCAGTAGAATCCATTCTAGAAGAAGAATAAGTATTGAGCCTAACTTCCAACAAAAATATCATCGACAAAGAAAGTTGTTTGTAAAGATATCTCATTACATGTTCTCTCATACGGCGAGATCCAAATTGAATTTTAATGTTGACGTGTCCGTAAACAATGTTTCTTTGTCAGCAAAGAATAATTTGAAATTTTTCGGTATTAAACTTGATGAAACTCTAGACTGGGAGAAGTATTGTACTAATGTTATGACTGACATGGGCAGAGCTTGTTACCAGAATATTGTGTAATGGGTTACCTTTAAACTCAGAGATCTGATATTTTAAAACTGCCAAATACTAACATTGTCTCACTAAAACGTAGTAGCATTTTTTTTTATATCATACGGGGTGCTCAAAAATTTATGATATCTCAGACAATCTTTTGTAACTCATTTTTTTCAAATTGAACACCAAGTATATTTTGACACCATTTGGCGCAGAATTCAATTCTGCATCGTTTTGCTGTAACACCCCATATAGCTATCTCCAGTAGTTTGCTTTCTATTCCCATTTTATTTATTAATGCTTCCAAATGGCGAATAATATTTTATCTGGGATGCTGTGACTTTGACATTACATTAAATTATTGTTTTGAGGAAACATTATTGTTGTAAACGTTGACTATTACGTATTTTGTGAGATGCATTATTGTGTACTTTTTTATAGAAATAATGGGAAATATTGGAGTTTACTCATATCAGGATATTTTAAATTTATGCTGCTTCTGAAGATTTGGGCATTTCAAAATCATCTGTCCGCAGGATTCTGAAACGCAATAAGATGCATCCTTTTTCAGAAACTTCAGTACAAGCTTTCTGATGAACTGAAAAGAAATGAATTCTGGAAGATAATTTTTGTTCGACCTTTTTTTTGTCTAAAATAATTTGGAATGAGGAACCAAAATTCACTTGCGAGGGAATAACAAACAGAAGAAACAACAAAGAAATTCATATTATTTGAAATTCTTTTCCTTAAGTGCTATAGTGTTCGGTCAAGCAAAAACGGAAATGCCAGAGGCGTCGCGTTTTAAGACACTGATTTGCCAAAGTGTAGTAGAACGTTTACAAGTTCTTAAAAAATAGTGATACACCCATTAATCTTTCAAGTTGCAAAACTCAATTTCAATACAAATTATTAAGCACATAGATACAACACTTACACAACAACATAAGAGTAATTATATTTGCACAAAATTTGCAAGACCACCTAAAAATGAAAAAATAAAGTTCTTTCCGCAATTTTTTGGCAGCCTGTCTATAAAATAAATTTAAAGTATCCTGATTTAGGTAAACTCCAATATTTTGCATTATTTTGTTTATAAATTACACAATAATGTATACTTCTCTCACACGAAATACGAAAACAATAATTGTAATGTCAAAGTCATAGCCTACCAGATAAAGTATTATTCCGCCATTTGGAAGCATTAATAAGTGTATGAGAATAGAAAGCAAACTGTTGGAGATAGGTATAGGGGGTGTTACAACAAATCGATGTAGGATTGAATTCTGCGTCCAACACAAAATATACAGGATGTTCTATCTGAAAAAATTGAGTTTTACAACTTTAGAAATTGGCTGATATATCATAAATTTTTGAATGATATAGAGAAAAAATCATACCACGTTTTGGTGAGACAATGTTAGTATTTGGCAGTTTTGAAATATCAGATATCTAGCACTTACAGTAAGTGAAAATTAATAAGTTAAATATAACGGTGTAAATGTTAGAATTTTTATATAAATCGTAATATCTTAGAAACAGCTGAAGATAGGTATAGGAAACCCTAGTTGTAATCGTCATAGAATTTGATGCTGAATCCAAAAACATAATAATATATAGGGTGTTCCATTCAAAATAACAAACTTCGCGCCGACTTCCAGTTAATCGGAAGTGCAAGAAACTTGAAAATATTTTAAAAGGAAAGTAAGTACCAAATTATTGCAAACCCAAAATTTTCAAAACTGAAGTGTTTCTGTAAATCCGAAATCTTCTAACTAGCCAGTTCCGTGTGAAACCCTTAGTAAGAGGGGTGAGTTTATAAAAAAGAATGAAACTCACAGTTACAACACTAGAGGAAAGGATAATTTTAGACACCTCTTTAATAAATTATTTATAACAAAAAGAGCACCATCTTCCGTAGGACTTCGACTATATAATCTGCTGCCTGGAGTTTTAAAATCAAGTAAGAATGAAAAAATATTTAAAGCTAGGCTTAAAAATATATTGCACCAAAACTGTATTTATTCAATTGCCTTGTTTGACAATTGAACTGATTTTATATTGTATTGTATTCTGTGTTTGTGTGGTATTGGGAAATCTTTGACATACTTAATATACCCCTGTGTATCCACTAAGCTAATAAAGATATTATTATTATTATATTATATGGGGTGATTCAAGACAGAAGACGATGGATACAATGTGACCCTAGGCACCAATGGAATAGAATGTAATAGTTAATAGTCAAACAAAAGTGCTCGTAATAAACCAGAACAATGTCTTTTTCAGGTCCTAGTAGTTAAATATAATGCTATATGTGTTTGTTGTGATGAAGTATCTTCATTCTGCTATCATCTGGCACTTTTTATTTCAATGCTATTCTTGTACTTACAGGGGCACCCAAGATGCCTTTCTCCCCTCTGCCCCTACCTCTGCCTCCTTCAGTGATGATGATGAGGGTTTGACTTTGTTTTCTCGAGAATTTTATCATTTCGTATTCCTAGATATTATTACATAGTCTCCACATAACTTCGTAACTTGGTAACATAAAAATAATGATGTCAACAGAGAATGTATTCGCAAAAAATATTTGGCAATAGCAGAATCTAAGTAAGGACAATAGTGATTCGCATATAAATCTTTATTAAAACAGCCATTTCTGTTACCATGTTGATGAACATGTCAAGCTGCAGCAACAAAAGCAGGAAATGATTATAGAAATTACCACATCATCTAATTGTTGGAGCACAATCTCAGCATAACTAGGGAATCTGTGCGATCAATTGCGATACTGCAGTGACTAAAGTAAAAATAATTTCGCTAAGACCTAAAACTGAAGAAACAACAACAACGGCTTAAATGAAATTTTATTTCTTTTGAAATTTTACGTATTAAATTCTATACTTGAAATATCTGTATAACAAACAATTAAATGTTGGAAAGATTTTAATTGTGACTTTTATTACATTGTAAAGATAACTTTTTATTTATGTATTTATTTTGAACTTCCGCCGTGATAATATAGCAAATAAGTATGTTAATCTAATAAGATGACATAACTCACCATATAACTTCAACTTCTGCGGCATTGACAACTCATCATTTCTTGGTTCAGCAACATTATTTTCTATTCAACGGCTCACTTTCCACAGAATATAAACTCCATTTTTTAACTTATGGATGTGAGCTAAGTATAATAAGAAATTAAATTTAACTTCTTGGAATTAGCATCCCTAATTTTCTGATTTACTTATTGGTGCCATCTTCCAAACTACAGTATTTATACAGGTTGTCCCACGAGGAACTGCATCGCTCGATATGTGGAAGAGTATACATTGGAAAATTGTGAAAATTTCCGAGTATACTAAATTCGACATGCGCTATTAAACTAAAACATAAATAACTATATACATATATTACTATAGTTATTATGCTATAATAACTAAAATATAAATATTAAATATATACTAAATACATATATACTAAATTTTTTTTTACGTTAAAAATAGTTATGTACTGGATATTTTTTGTTCAAAATATTATGATGATCAAAAATATGTACACATAATACAGGGGTTCCATTAAAAAAATATATAAATTTCGAAATTTCTCGAGAATGCGTTATTCAATTGTTTTTTCAAGAACTCTATAGTAATCAGCGTTAAAAACACTAAACATTTGCTCATTTAATTAAAATCGTAGCTAGAGAAATAACTAAGATAGCAATAGTGTACCGATAACTTTGGACACCCTGTATATTATTACATTTTTTAATTTCTCGTTCAATTTTGAAGTCAATTTAATAAAACAACTAGGTTGTTATTTTCAACTATGTATGTTTGAAATATGTGCATTTTTTTATGTTTGACAGATGGAGGAGTGCGTTTGAACTTCTATAACTGTAAAGGTATTTAATTTGGAAAATTGATAATTTATAGAACTGTTGACCGTATAGAATAGAACTCAAAACCGAATAAATTTTCCGAATAGAAAAAATATCAACACTTTTTTTAATACAACTACCTATTTTTCTCTTTCTCATCAAACTGCCCTTAGAAAAATACAAAAAAAGTCTTATTCATTACACATCTAAAATCTACACTTTTTACGATAATTAAAAAAATATGTACTATGTATGTATGCTCTATGAAGAGTGTAGCTTTGGTATTTTTTTAAGATGTCATCCTACTTTAGTACATCTAAGTTAGTCATGACTATTCGGGAAACAATCCAGCACTGATGAAATGTCATTTATTGTTAGTTTTCAATTATAAACAATGCCGACACGTTTAATTATACGAACGAAGATTATTTAAATTTACTATTTATTTATTTATGGTGAATGTAATAAAGTGATATAAAGAACATGTGGTACATTTGCCGCTCGGTATCCTCAAAATCAGCGTCACCTAACACAGTTAAACACATAATACAGAATCTTAAAAACTTCGTATCAAGCCCAAAATACAAAAACATAAACCTATTGTTGAAACAATGCAAACATGGAAATCAACATTTTGAGATACTTCATAACATATCCAACAATATCTTTAAGACAAGCTGCACTGGAATCAGGATTATCTAGGTGCTCAATACACAGTACTGTGCAAAAAAAGCTTCGCCCATGTATCACATGTTCATGATATCACTTTAATTACGTTCACCATAAATAATAAACAAATTTAAATAATTTAGTCGTGTCGGCATTATTTATAATTGAAAACTAACATAAAATGACATTTCATCAGTGCTGGATTGTTTCTCGAATGGTCATGACTAACTTAGATATACCAAAGCAGGATGATATCTTAAAAAACTACCAAAGATACATTCTTCATGGGGCATACAGACATATTTTATTAATTATCTTAAAAAGTATCGATTTTAGATTGGTAATGAATAAGACTTTTTTTTGTATTTTTGTAGGGGCAGTTTCATAAAGAAGGCAAGAGAGCGAAAAATAGGTTATAGTTATATTATAGTAAGTTTTGACACTTTTTCCATTCAGAAATTTAACCGTAATTTTTGGATACGCTGTATAATGTTTTCGAAAAATGTATTCAGTTTCGAGTTCAATTCTATAGGGTCAACAGTACCTACTACAAATTTTCAATTTTCCAAATTAAATACCTTTACAGTTACAGAAGTTCAAATGCACTCCTCCATCTGTCAAAAATTTAAGAAAATGCAAATATTTCGAACAATGGTTGAAAATAACAACATTGTTGTTTTATTAAGTTTACTTCAAAATTGAACGAGCAATTGAAAAATGTAATAATGCATAGGATGTTGCATTTAAAATAACAAAGTTGACAGCCACTTCCGGTATAACCGTATGTGTCAGGTTATTATAAATATTTTAGTTTAATAGCGCACGTCCACTTTAATAAATTCAGAACATTTTCAGAATTTTCCAATGTATACTGTTTCATATATCGATCATCGAAATGATCTCGTGAGACATCCTGTATATGAGATATAAAGATTAATTTAGACCATAAAAATTCATACTTATTGTGTACTGCTTTGCACTATATATAGGTATAATCAAAATGTTTAGAGTTCCATCAAAATCTGAATGTCCAGATTGTGGTATCCTCTAACACGTAAACTATTTTGCAAGCCCTAGTTTATAGTATTACATCACTTTAACAAAGATTATATTTTCTTGTGTGAGTATTAATTATAATTATGACTTAGAAGTATTCTACGGTAAACAATATGTTTAGAAAAATCGCATCACGTCAAAGTTTCTAAATAAAACTCCTAATGTTTGTTGTTAAAATTACGTCAGTACCTCATATACCATTAAAGTTAGACACAAACAAGGTATAGTAAATGAAAATTTACAACCATCATATTGTAGATGATGGTGAAAACCAAGGCCAACAATAGCAATAGCAAGTTTTGTTGATTATACAAAGATGTGTACACTACTTAATTTAATCTCCTTCCATTATTGATAGTCATCAAAAAAGGACAACATAGCTTTTACTATAAAAACACCGAGTTTGATACTTATCTTCTCTTATACGAGTGATATCTTGAATACAGTTGAGTTCATTTTTGAACAAATAATCTAAAATATTTGTGGTATTCTAGTCTTAATTGGCTCCCGGCACAAAAAAAAATCTAATTTAACGAACCTAACAAAAGTGAAGGTCAAATTTATGTTGAGCTTTATTTGACATTATAAGTGCTAATTAATTTGATCATTTATCATTTCTTAATTTGACAAATTGGCACGTACGCATAGTAAAAGAAATTCTGTGTAGCCTCTACAATTTATAAATTTAGTGGACGAGGATAAGTACATGTTTTAGACAGGCCAAGCTTCCCCTTCTCGCTGATCTATCTATATAAATACCGAACCAAACCAGTAAAGCTGTGACTAAACCGATCCCATTGACATAACTATTGACATAAACCAAAGCGTCTATAAAACAATGCTTCAAAAGAATTTAAAAAAAGCGAAATAATTTTGGAAATAACATTTTATTTTACGTCTAGCTGAAAATCACGCTTGTCTGTAAATAAACAAACCAAATTGGCGACAATAATTACTCACATAGAATAAAGTTTACTGTCACATTTACATATATATCTTCACATGTATTAAATATTAATAAATTAAGATTAATATTTTTACGCGACACAAGCACATATAATAATAGATATAACTTATTGTTAGCTGCATTATCTATCAAGTCAAGCCAAACTAACTCAAGCCGACATACCGTATCTAACGTCCAACATTTTTGTATCTACTCGTCCTTGCGGCACTCCATAAGAAAACTGCTACTTAACTTTCCCGGCGTTGGAAAATATATGTTAGGCTATAATCGATCGATCTCGGTACTTTTTCTCTTTTCTATTTAAAACTTTTTGGCAATGGCCGGTGGAGAGTTAATTACAGAAGTTCATTGTTAAATATAGACTATTGGAGAACATCTAGTCACACCACCAGTGTCTATCGATCAGTTCAAAGAGCGACGAAAATTGGAAATTTATTTTTTTATTTCGATGAAAAATAATAGGCAGCATGTTTTCAAATGCGGTGTCGGCCAAAACACATTGCATTAAAATTTTACGCTAAAGGTCGAAGAGGTGATTTAGCAACTTGATTGTATTAAGTGCTCTAGGTACATATTTTATTATTTATAACATTCGAGACGTACACTTACAATCCAGTAAGTGTATTTGGATTTATTAGAAATGTGTAGTAGTAGTTGCCAACTGTGAAGTTAGTGTAAGTGCACCTTATCGACGAGACTTTAAGCTACTATAGTAGTGTAATTAGCAATATATTATTTGTCCTAACGAAAACTGGTAAGATTTTTTT
>ML219474.1:0-32998 GCA_004785975.1 Popillia japonica
CTGCAGCCACTTCAATCAATTTGTACATTAATTATTTACGCTGACAATAGCCCCATCTATACATTGATACCGTCATCAATTTTCTATCATATAAATACCATACCTCGGCAGTAAAATTTCGCCGCTATTCTTTTGTATCGATCTGCGGTGAGGTGCGAAACGAAGAAGATGCGATAGCTAGTAGGGAATTTTTCGATGTCAACTGGTTGCCGTGGGTTGGCAAGCCTGCTATGTGACTGGGGGGACCACCCGATTAAGGTCCACATCAAATTATTACCATTATTAATATTTACGACAGTCGTAAAATGGTGTCGAAACTCGGATCGTAAATTATTAAATACTTGCTAATGGGTAGTCTTAATTGGCCTATTAAAAAATGACGATGATGCGTCTTCCCGATAGATCTAGACAGAATGTGGGGTTGAAGTACGTATAAATGTGCACTTGTATCCATTTAGATTACATGTATTATTAAAGTACGATGATGTGTAGTCTGTAAGCGATTAGGACGTCCATGGGAGCGCTTCAATTCTAGGCGGGGGGAAAAAATTGAATATCAAAATTTTTAACATAAAAACCGGTTGTAAACTACGGCTAAAGTTCCTGGAAACAGAATTGAAGCCTACTGTTTTGAAGGAATACTTTCTCAAAAAGGCTTGTCAAACAATTTTTGCCTTTCCAAACATTCAATTCAAACATTCATAGATTAACGACTGAGTTGATTCCGCCAATATATACCTACCATGAAGTTTATCGATAAACAATACATCACCAAAAAGTTGAAGTTGTCGTCAAATTTGTTCAAGAAATTCCTTTTACTGGGTTATTTGCATAATCCACCCTTTGAATAGGCTTTCCAAGAACAGAAGGTTGGATATGATGGCTATTTTTTTGGCCCCCCAATTAATTACTTTTTCAGTTGCTATGGTACGTGATTCAAAATTTTAAAGTGCGAATTTTCAAGGTAAATAACGACCACCGGTTTGGAATTCGTCTTCTATACAAGGCTGAGCAAGTGGGGTATTTCTACTAATACGCCTGCCATTCCAAAATTAAAGATTTTTAGAAAACTTCAATGGTAAATAAAGATCACAATTGAAATAACCATAAGGTCAAAGGCAAGTAAATCTTTCGCAGCAGAAATATTTTACCTGATCCAACTGGTAATGTATAATAAACCACCAACGGCTGAAACACAAGTTCTTTTTCATTTTATCTGGAAACACCCATCTACTATACACTTATATCGTTCGGGTAAATATGGTCCGAAACATAGAAAAGATTAAACAAATTGGACAGGTTACTAGTTCAAACAATATTCTTACAAACCCGTCATCCTTCGAGATTTGTCATTTCAATTATTGTATTTTCTACAGCATTATGAAATGTAAAATGACGAAATGATGTCACCAATGCGGCTACTGGCATATCTTGTAATTCCTGGTGTTTGATGTATTACATTGACAACAGAAAAGCGATCACGTTGCAGCAGTTATTCCGACTTTATTCTATTCTTCCATCCTTTGAAAAACAACAAAAAATCTTATAAGAAATTTTTTACTGGGATTAAAAATACTTAAGTTATAATGAATAAACCAAAACAGTTAAGTCAAGTACATTTCTGTGTATCTATGAAAACGACGATAAGTCTTTTTACCAAACGTGAAGTGTTAGTACAGTTTTCTTAGTTTTTCACTCATAAGTTTCATTGTGCTAGTTACTAATTTGACAAAAAAATGATTTTTACTCATGCAGAAAAGTGTGATATGTTAGAATCTTATTTAATGTGCAGAAAATCTTCTCAGAGGGCAAAAGAACACTACGCTGAATTAGATCCACTCCGAACACAACCACATGAGCAATATTTTCGGAGACTGTACCGAAAAAATAGAGGCAATGAGAGTGTTTTTGCCAAAACAAGGACAAAGAGTACCTTTATAATAAACGAGAAGAAACACAGATTTATTCCTTATAAGTACAAACAAATTCAAGTTTTTTTGCCAGGGGATCCAGAGAGAAGAATGTTTTTTTGCCACTGATATCCTAACTTTTGTCGCCAAAATGTAAACAACTTTCGTTATATTTTATGGACCGATGAATAGAATTTCTCAATTCTGGAATATACAATACAAAAAATCATCATTAGTGGTCCAAAATCTGCTTTTAGTCCATCCAAGACGCCAAGTCCGTTTCAGTTTTAATGTTTGGTGCGGTTTAATTGGTTCAATGATTGTGCGTCCTTTCTTTTATGACGGCACTCTAACTGGTGAAAGGTACATAGAATTTTTGATCGAAATTTTGAATAATTTCTTAGACGATCTGGATCTCATAAGTAGACAGAACCTGCATTTTCAGCAGGATGGCGCACCTGGACACAACTACAGAGGTACTCATCAACTTTTAAATACTATTTTTAACACTTCAGGGATAGGAATAAATGGCCCTATTCAGTGGCCTCACCGATCGCCAGATTTAACGCCGCTTGATTTTTTTGGATGGGGTTATTAAAAGACCCAGATTTATAAGCTAAGGTGCGAAAACGTAAACGCCTTAAAGATTGCAGTTAGTGAAAAGATAAACCAAATAGATGGTAGAACCATACTGAAGGCAGTTTGAAAGTTCGGTAGCGTGTAGAAAAATGAATTGAACAACAAGGTGGTATTTTTGAACATCTATGAAAAAATCAGTGATTTTTATTTTCTTTTAATGATAAGTTTATGTATAAAATAAAGTTTATAAAACTTATTTAGCCGTTTTCGTTAATGCATCATAACTTCATTATTTTTAATCCCAGTAAAAAATTCCTTATAAGATTGTTTGTTTAAAAATTAAAGTTGTATCACAAAATGACATAATGTACAAAGGTTTCTATTTGAAAAAAACATATTTTTCGGATAAACTGGAAAACGCGCTGCTCATTTGTTTTTTTTTATTCTTCCGTCTAAAAGAGCGTTAAAAGTATTACAAGTTTGCTAATTTAAACAATCTTGCATCTTTAATAATAACAAAGCTACTAATGGTGAACACTTAATTTGGATTGCCCTGTATACATCATATGTGAAACAAAAACAACAAACTGCATTCGCAAGATACATTAAACAATATCTACTACCAGATCTGTAAGAAAAAGGAAATAACAATGAATTACAATAAATCAGACCCAGTGAAATAGATACTTTTCAAGCCTATTACCAATCCAAGATAGTGTGTGGATCGGCGCCCTTCTCATCACATCTGTCCTCGCAAATGGAACTAGGAAAGTACTATCGTATCAAATTTAACCTCCGTACGAAGAAATTCAGGCGTTCAAGTAAGAAAGAGCAGTCGATGTTGTTCTGAACTAATTTAGATAGAAATTTCTTATACATTTCCTGCCTCCTTCTACCCAATGCTAACATATCATGTCTCGACAGCACTTCGTCCTGAGTTGTTCCCGTGTCAGGGTAAGTTCCATCCATTTTATAAGACAGGAATTTTAGAAATTTGCGATGAATAGTATCTAGTCTTAGACAGTCACAAGCATACAAGGGGTTTCAAATCAAAGAAGCATATTCAAGTTTACTAAGAACATAGACAAAGTATAATGATTTTAGGACGGTTTCGTCTTTAGAATATTTGGAGACACGCATTATAAAACCCAGTTATTTATGAAGATTTATGAATAATAGATGGAGAAAGTGATGAAGATGTTTTTCCTTTATCTTCAGATGTCAATATTGGTTTGTCAAGTAGAGAAGATGAAGAGGCAAACCTGTTCAGTACTTGAACTTCGTTAACGAAATGTGTACAATTTGTACAAAATCTCATAATTTTTCAACAAATGGTTTTAATGAAACATATATCAGTGCGCAAACTATTTAAATATTTTACCTTTGATAAATACGTAACTAACCACACATTATTCTTTATGAGACCCACATCCAGCCGCCATGCAAAATTTCCTCAATTTGTCATCACGGCATGTGCAAGATCACCGGCACGTCAATCCTCACAAAATATCTGTGGTATCATTCACAAAAAGAAGGAAGCTATTACCTATCTACGCTGGGAGAGATACCGTTTGAGTTTTCTAGTGGTCAGTAATCTGGATATTTTTTTAAATCAGAAACTTGCTCCATCGTCAACGAATCTCTGAAAAGTCTAGAAGATCAACAACTTGTGTGCGTGAAAATCCATATGGCTTTGACAAAGATAACAAGCACAAGAGGGCCAAAGCAGAATGTGGCGATAATTGTTCCAAAAATATTATTGGATTGTTTTTAGATCTGTAACGGACCTTCTGCTACTATCCAAAAGATGATCTGTTGTGATGGCAGTAAACGTTCGCGTACAAATTTCCATAACCAAGAGAACGCCTTATCTCTTCCTTGCAATAACACCCAAGTAATTAGGAATTATAGTGGCCACAAAAAATATGGAGCACCAACACTTCAATGAATAACAGGAGAAAATTGGGAATCTCGTGCTAAAATATAGAAGTGATTTAAAAATTTTAATTCCAACGAAGTATCATTTACTTTAAATTCCGCAAATATCAATAAAAACTAGTTTTTGGGTTTTCCAGAATTTTGCCGGTTAAAAGGTTAAATTAACAACTCCCTCTTAATAAAATCTGAACTCTTTCAAAAATTACAGAAAATTTCAACATTCATTTCCTGAACGAGCAGTAATTACAGTTTTCCAGCACTTTTCCCGACTTTTACCATCGCTGTTTAAAATTAAGGCCCATCAAGTGAAAGTAAATCGTCTCTGCTACTTCCGTATCGAAATGTCTTAATTAATACTAGGAAGACCTATCCGCAAACACCGATGAAAAGAAGCCAACAATCCCCTTGTTTGTCGTGCCCAACTTTTTCTCTTTGAATTTTTCAATTAATTACCGGATAAAAGGAGATATTACCGATGAGGTGGGAAGAAGACGCTATAGACGGTGATATTCCCTTTTCTGTTAATTGCATTCGGTCAGGATCCGTTTTCAAAGAACCGTTATATGAAGCGGTATCTATTGAAGTAACGCGAATCTTGTTTGGATTATGTTATGGAAAGTTTGACTTATATAACAATATCCATCTTTTCAGCAGAAGTTTCAAATACTAACAACATACCTCTAAATTAGTTCCCGTACATATTTCTTTTTCTCTTGTAATTTACAAAAGGGGCAGAAAATTCTGCACGAACGGCTGCAGAAGGAAGATCTGATTGCCAGTAATCCACTGCCACTTCACTAGCCGAAGCTTGGAAATTATGAGATTAAAAGACGGATACTCCGGTGCGATAATGTGACGTTTCGAAAAGACCCTTTGAGTTCGGGTAGGAGCCGCGACCTAGGATTAGGCGGCGTTATTTATGGGGTCATTTCTAATACACCGCCCTCTATAGGCAATCAGCGATCATTGAAGGATGCTAATTGCAAATTATCCTTACTTCAGGACGTCGCAATGGCGCACCGTGCCATCAGAAGGAGCATCGTTAGCGTTTCTACGACGTTATAGACGAAAAAGAAACGAAAGAGGATGGGGATTTCGATATGCAGTGGTGTAGGATGTGAGGCCTGCCTAACTGATTTTTTTTTCTCTTTCGTTTTAGTAGCTTCCTCCTGCAAGAGTCAAATTACGCGATCTTTAAATTTTATGTAGATACAGCGCTCTATAGGTAAATCTTATTTTTTTATTTCTATTCAACATTTTTTCGTATACGTGTAAGTATCTGCTGGTAGTTTTGTAGTCATAGTTAGTAGAATTATAGTTTTTACCATCTTAGCCTTCTGCGTCTTTGTTCTCAGTAATATCTTGCTTCTTGTAGACTGCCTACTTCAGGTTTCTGGATAACTTAAGAGTGCCTCTGCTCCCTCTTAAAAATGCAAAAATAATTCAATTAATAACATGTGTCTGGTGGAAGTTTTCCAAATATTTATGTCGTACTTACATACTTGTATTCATAGCTTGTGTAGCATGAACATTATAAAGAGCCAATTCTGGGTAATACTAGATCCATCCAGAGCAGATGATAGAATATAGTTTGGACATCATTTTGGATTTTTTTCTAAATCTGTAATCCAGGTTACCATAGCAGTTAGTGGCGTGCATGACTTTCCTATCGTTCTTAACATGTTTTGCAAGCCTACTCATCGTCTAGTCTTTCCTCATCAGTCACTAATGTAACAGCTTACAGTACTGTGTAGTATGTATTGTCATGGTTGATATTAACACACACAAATTTATTCCTTTACAGATCTATTTAACACCAAGTCAAATATTGTTAAGTACTAAGGCGGACAGGATGAGGTCACGGTTGCTCAGAACTTTCACTCTGCTTAAATTAAATTTTAAAAAATACTCTTCATTTTATACAATATATTTCCTTAGAGTTATTTCAAATAATTCATAGATGTCCGAATTCGAGAAATGTCAAAATATCTTGAGTTTCACCTGAAATTAAAATTAAAATGGGGGTAAACCAACAAGAATAGAAATGTGTTTATACATATTTAAAAATTCCATACCATATTGTAGGTATTACACAAATAGTAATAAAAGAAGGTTTCGGTAATTTGACACATGACGTATCTTAGTTATAGTTCACATAATGTTAAAGCGTAGAATAACATATTATCCAGGGCATATTATACATACATAGATGAAGCAGAATAATGTCAGGAACATGATCCATTCGTTAAATTCAAGCAAAACATCGTTTTAGTCCTCAAAATTAGGATCATCAGACATGTCGATACCAAAAGGAACAGATGTAATTTACCAAACTCGTTAAACGTTTTATGGAGTGACGCTCACTAATTCATGTAATCTAAAAAAATTGATAAACAAAACAATTTTACAAACTGGAAAAAAAAAGAAAAGGTAAAATAGACCATAAAAAAACAAAATTTCTACTAAAAACATAAACATGTATTTCAATATCTACTTAAAATGCAATACAAATTTAAACAAGTTCATACTTTTTATTTTTAATAAATGTACACATACCCTAAAACTAAATTTAGGTTTAGAGAAAGATTAAGAAATATTTTATAATGGATTTGTAAGCAAATACTTTAAATACAAAAATAGGAAAAAGATAAAAAACTAACCTCTATCAACGTCACAGCACAATTTACAATTATTAAGTATTTGTAAGTTCTTCACATTTCTTTATCTCGATACTAATTTCTCAATTCCTCGGTGTTAATGTCGAAAATTCGTTGGTTAGGCTAAGGTATTATTTGTATCAGTAGGTAACAAAATATTATCTAAAACGATAATAACAATTTTTGAAGAACCCACTGATAACAGGAATGGTTCGTTGGTTTTTTTATTTTCTACGCCATCTTCTAATGGAAAACTTATCTGCAATAAATACCTGGTTGAAAGAAAGAAACGTATTTATGACGGTGGAAACAACATGATAAAAAATAATTAATTTTTATGTCGTCTCGTCTATAGAAGTTCTCTCAATACCACCTCGTCCTCTGGCAGTGATTGTTCAACATTACTCGATCTAGTTAGGCAAACTAACAATAAGCGAATTAAATATCGCCGTTATGAATTACAAAGGCATACATATGTACATACATGCAGCAAATTTCCTTATACCATAACAGTTAGAGAACACTTACCTGTTTTCTTAGTAGTATTAATATCTAGGTTTCCGACTGTTATCTTTATCCACTTTTTCAAGTTTTGGTATTTCACTCTCACAAATAATGTATTTTTCATTACCTAGTACATCACCCACTTCCATAACTTCCATACTAATTGCTGCAGGCAAATACAACGCGCTTGCGCTAGCAGCGATTGCACCCGACCTCACTGAAACATTACTTTTAATAACTTTAAGGATATTAAGTTTCACATTTTGGTGTTGCGGTAACTCCCTTCTGTTGCTAAACTAATTATCAACACCGAAAGTTAGCATATTATTTTCCGTTTGTTGTTGATATTATCCGTGTCTGATGTTAAACAACGAGTAACACCGTCGAAGGATATTAAATTTCTATTTTTTGGAGTTGGAAATTTCTAACTACATGGGGTGTAGTTAGAAACATTTCCGAAAAGTGTTGTAATATTTCCTTTTAAGTTAGTTTAACAAATTGTTAGTGAGAATTTAACTCTTTCCAGAAAAGCTACAACCCCGTTTAATTTAACTCCGTAAAGTTTTTATGTGTATGGTAGCAAAAATAGTCTTGAAGACTAGTTTCAGGCTAGATACTACTTATTATAATTGTATGACTTCCTTTATTTTTGTTAAATTGGCCCATACTTAGCTTTGTTATAGCATATTTATCTCAGCTTAATGTCACTTTAACAACCCCTGATTCTGGAGACGTCCATAAGAGTATTGTAGGTTCTTGATCTGAATCTAAGAGAAGGATATAACAGCCTAACAGTTGCATATCATATTTATTTGCATTCAAACATTTTTGTACGATTCTTTACAATTCATCTGGTTGCAAAGAAGGTTTGCATTTTAAAACAATTTCTTCTAATGTTATGATTTCATCACCTTACTTTGAGTAACTGATTTTTAAAGTTAACACTTTTAAAGTCTTTTGACTTTTAGCCCCATTTTGAAAAAATGCGGTATCTCCTAAGATAATTGATCTTTTTGATGTTTAACGCAGTCTCCTACCTATGTATTAAATTAGTAACACTCGAATATACTTGTTGGTGATGATAATCAAGCGGCTGATACATATTCGTCTTATTTAACTTCCTTCCCAAGCAAATATATACAAAGACGAACCATAGAAAACCGCAAGGTAATGTTAAGGCAGAAGATCTTGTTATTTTGTTGGGCCAGTACCTACTTCTTTTTGGCCATTCATTGAACAGAAGGCAAAGGAAATACTCTTCTCCGCAGAACTAAACCTACACAACTTCAAGCAAGTAAATTTACAGACATTTTACTGACAAGCCCTCTAACTGGTCGTTGTCTTCTAAGATATCACCTCGAGAATCTGGACAAAGCAGATCATTGCAAACGTATTGAAGAATAACTGTGTCAGGATACGAAAAGGCAGTTTTACAGAAGGAATTTAGCTGAGTTTCACACAGGTATACACATCACATTCAAAATTAGGAGACGCAGTTGGATCAGCTGGCATCAGAAGTTAGCTCTTCCTACAGATAAGTATAGTTAGTACATTGTACAAAACACAAAAATGGAAATGGAAGAAATGGAAATTCTCTTGATTCCTTTTACAAATCTGTTTTGTGCAATCGATCAGCACATTCTATCTTAAGCTGTTACATACTTATTGTTAGATAAAAATGCATGGATACTCTATGTTTAGAATCCTCCTTTTCAGGGCTAAATAATTCAATACTACCTCTCGTACTATTGAAAATATCCGCATGATAAATACTGAACTGATACATCTGGCGTTCACATTTTTATTTATTGAAACTAATATAAACGATTATTTCAAAAAATTGCGAAGTACTACTAAATTAGTAGCATCTTAGTTTTTGGTTGAAAGTTAACTTTTAACCAGCCTTTATTAGATTAACCATAAAGGTGATACTAACTGTCTGTAGAGCAGCCTCAAAAATGGTACCAACGCGTGCTAGAACAGTCTCCAACACCACTAGATTTTAGCACTCTTTCCATTTGGAATAAAACTACCATAATATTAAACAGTTGTTTTTGATTTCCCTATTCTATTAACTTTAAAAGCGATACCAATCCACGTCACAGCACTATAAAAAATTGTATCAACCCACACTCGATTAGCTTCAAAAATAGTATCAGCCACCATCAGATTAGCCGTAAAAACAGTACGAATCTCTGCTAGATTAGCTTCGAAAATGATACCAACCCCGGCTAGATTAGAAAAAATAATACCACATCCTACATGATATTAAACAAATACTTTTGACTGAAAGGGGCTGGTTACCAATCTCCAAAACTTATACCAACCCCCGGTAGATGAAGGCTCGAAAATGATACCAACCACCATCAGATCAAGCTTGAAAATAATGTAAACACCCACTAGATCAATCTCGAAGGTAATACCAATCCTTAGTAGATTGGCTTCAAAAATAGTACCAACCCTTACCTGACCAAAAACGTTTAACAATAAATACACAAACGCAACAATGTTACTATATTCTCACATATCCTTACATCAATTACTTGTAAAAGTCTCAAAACTACACACTTGTTTTGTTTTTAGATCTGATTCAAAATTTTTAAACGACAGTTTCTCTTAAACTTACCTCTCTTGATACAGTTACTCGGTTTCTTCCTCCTTTACTTTTACGATATCTACACATGCATAAAACAAAAAGTAAATTCTGACCTCGTTCCAAATACTATACATCTACACGCATATGCATACCTACCTACCTGAAAATACTTCCTTGCCTTCTGGAGATATGTAGGTATATATCTATCTACTTGCAGGTCATAGCTTATTCCTCTGTGCCTACCAGTGAGTTCCGTTGGCAGGTCGTAAAGCATCGTTATAAAACTTTAAAGTTTTGCGAGTCTTTTCTGCCGATACGACCGGTCCCTTTAGGGGACATGGGGGACAAATTATCGGATACTAAAGTATACTTTGAAAATATCCGGGACTATCGCGCGAATATATTATTATATTAAGAAGGATCGTGAAATATCGTTCAGTTCCCAAATCAGTCGTTTACTGGGAGGATGTACTTTGTCAAAAAACTCCTTTATATACCGAGAGGAAAGCGTATCAGATGGGATGAGACGAAGGAAGTCGCCGCGTGGAGGTGGATGCGGAGGAGGTTAGGAAGCAGGCGAGAATTTCCGATTCATGATTATTTAATGCTATTGTTCGTTCCATATTTCTTCTGAAAGAGAGGAAAGTGGAATATAAGAAAAAAGAAAGAAACGTTTATTAAAAAACATGTATAGTGAAGAATAGAAAGCAATAGTGTTAGATGCGTTTCGTGCAAAAAAGGGAGATTTCCGATAATGACAGAAATGACACAATAATACGATGACAATGATCGTAACTCCCGTAGTATCAACAAGAGAGGAAAAAGTGGAGAAGTAAAGGATATAAGAGATAAAATAAGTAAGAGAAGAGAAATCGAAAAGTCTAAAAGGTTGTTGCGAGTTTATTTAAACAAGACAGAACATATGTAACAAGAAGAAACTTTTATCAGCATTTCAATCTAAGAACTCATAATTCAGCTGTTGATTTTGCACTAAAATAAACTATCTCTCTCTAATAAAAACTCATTACCTAATAGCGTATTCATTTCCTCAATTTGCTTTTTTCCTAATCATTTTAAAACGTTTAAAACACTAAAACATGCGTTATAAATGACACAAGATGCACTTTCAATGTTTTGAATAATTAGCACAATATTTCGCGATTCCTCTGTTTTTGGCATATGTGTTCTGCTTCTTCTGTGGTTTTGTATGGGAGATTTTCCTAATTGTTCTAAAAATATTCTTCTTTTAGTTAGCTTGTTCGCGTTCCAATTTGGATCTATACTCCTCAATAGAACAAATACATTATAAACTGAGATATCAAGCATATTATACAATAGTATCATAGGCCAGCGATTTCTTTTACGCTTAGAGGTGTATGTGGTTATCAGTTGATCTAGAGTACCAACAGCTCCTTTTGTAGCGTTATAGTCTAATATAATTTGCGTTTTTTTGTCATCATTGATACTAATTTGTTTGTAGTGGTGTAAGGTAGACATCGTAACTACGTTCTTGTGTTTTTTTTTTGGGGAATATAGTTGACTGCGCTAGCATCATTCGTAAGATAAAAGGAAGTGCTATATACTTAATTGTTTATCATGCACTTTGGAAGCTCAGGCTTGTTTTGTTTTTTTATTATAGTACCCAACATCGTCATTTTTCGTTGTAGAAGGAACCGCCCCAGATTGTAAAATGTAAAGAAATTATTGCAAGTTGGATTGTGACCTCTGAGTTCGCTACTAAGATCGCATACAACCCGCATGCCTTGATTTTTTTCAGGAGCAGCACCCGGTTCTTTTCCTGTATACAGGGTATCCGCGATATACAGAGGATGCTTTTAAGGGATGATAGCTACAACGATATTTCTAAAAAACCTTATTTGGTCAAACTGTACAAGAAAACTCATCCATATTGCTTCTTAAATAACCAAAAAACCATATCAAAAATTTAGGGTTGAAAATAACTGAAAACAACGAAGAAAGCGAATTATTTCATACTTTGAAATTGAAGCGTGGTGTCATTTCTCTTCCACCATACTGTACACGTATGCAGTTAGAAGCGCAGATGCAAGCCAAGCATCATCTGTTTATACGACCTTGAACTTGTATCGTACGAAGTCAATGGCCATACGTTTTAAAATAAAGGTACCTTTGCGTTTTTTTAAATAATGTTATGACAATAAAATCGATGTTATGTTGAAGTGAGAGCGAAAAGGGCGTATTTAATAGCAGCCTCCGATCGGTAAATGAAAATTTAAGTTGAGGGAAAGTCGCATTGAATGAAAAAAATGTAATTACTGCAATTATGTTATGGCACTCTAAGCTCTTTCGTAAAAGCTACTACAAAATTGAGTTCTTTTCTTTTATTTGTGATAAATTGGTGGTCCTAAAAAGGACTTTTTTGAGAGACAGGAGAAAATGTATTACAGGAAAGGCTCGATGTGTTGCCCATTTTCAAGAAGACACGCCTGTAATCGTCGGGTAAATCTTGCACTGATCAGGTGCCGGTGTAAAGTATGCGTCGAAGTTTGTGACATAAGAAATAATTTTTTTTCTCGTTTACGCTTACAGATAGACCCAAGGTGTATTATATGTTTTTGTTTCTAAATCGTTGTAGCTATCATCCCTTAAAAGCGTGCTTTGTATATCGCGGACACGTTTCAACGCATAGGAAATTTCACTATCACAAAGCGTCCAAATTTTAATTCCATATGTTACCGGTTTGCTGGGAATGTACTGTTTGAAAGGCCAGCGTCCTCTAAATGCTACTAATTGTGCGTTAACAGTAACTCCAACATGATACAATGTAGGAAAAGCATCCACCCATTTCTCCCAGATTTCTCGAATAGTGGCAAGATTATCAGTACACCTTCCGTTTTGCCTTGTATTTCTGTCATCAAACCGAATTACACGAGATATCAAAATGGAAATGTTTCCAATGACATAGCTGCTCTAAATATATTTCTACCAGTTTCTTTATCCCACAAGCTTTTCGTAGATTCTTCATGTGATCGATAAGCCCCAGCAAGTAGCAACAATCCTACGTAAGCTTCAAAAACAGTACTATCTAAATTTTTTCCCGTATATTACCGTAACCCTTTCGTCCTTCGAGATTTGCCATTTCAATTATTGTATTTTCCACAGAATTATGAAATGTCAAATGACGACTTGATGTCCCTAATGCGGCTACTGGCATATCTTGTAATTCCTGGTGGTTGATGTATTACATTGGCAGCAGAAAAGCGACCACGTTTCTGCGGTTGTTCCGACTTCCATTCTATTCGTCCATCCTTTGAAGAACAACTTTCCATATTTATACTTAGATGCATATTATCGACTTCACCATCAGAACTGTCACTTTCAGATGCTTTACTTGTATGATCTTCATATTGGGAAAAATCTTCATTACTGTCAGATGCTTCAATATACGCTTTGTTAGACAAAGGTCTGCTATGTTATGTGCCATGTTGAATGTAAAGTCAAATACTGAGTCCTAGCTGCATCGATGCCTTGTTTTATAGTTCAACTTTGTTAGCAAGGACAGACTTGTCAGCGCATAGGCTATAAGAATCTATCGTCACAGACGCAAAGTTTTTACTAAATTTTTACATCAAACAATATATTTTATTAAACGGTATATGTGTAACATGTGAATGTATATTAAAAAAATACATAACATTCAAAAATGTAATATAAAATAACAAACCTCGAATTTGACAAATAAAGTCACATGTTCCCAAACATAAATACAATTAAACAAAAACACAATATTTTCTTTCGACTAGGTCAAATAGACCCGAACAGTACAGCAGGCTTAATAATAATAATAATAATAGTAATAATAAATATTTTATTTCCACACGCAGTATACAAGACACAAAAGTAGCACACTTGACTTGTATAAGCTAGAAATACCTCACAGAAACAAATAGCTAGTTATTTATACAATGCAAGAACAATGTGGGGCCCAGGACAGAATCCTGTGGCACACCAAGGTTTACGTTAATGATACGTCACTGACGGTTATGGATTTTAACAAACTGTTTACGGTTTGATAGATATGATTGATATACTGCTCTAACTTATATAGAAGAATATCATAATTTACTAGATCAAACGCTTTTGACATGTCAAATAAAAATACGCAATATGATAATAAGCAGGGTTTCCCTTCGTCTAGGATTTGATATATGGTTTTCAAAAAGTTAAAAACAGCTGTATCGGTACCTTTGTTTCTGGAAAAGCCATGTTGATTAGGGAATAGTAAGCTAAACCGTGTTAAATAGTTGACTATATAGCTGTTGATTATACTTTCGTAAATTTTAGAAAAAACCGATAACAAGCTTATCGGACGATAATTTTCTAAAAAGTCTTCGCCTTTTTTATAAATTGGGTAAATAGTAGATAATTTTAAACCGGTAGGAAAAACACCTCCTTCGAAAGAAAAACTAATTAAATACGTAAGTACAGGTAATATAATTGCCGAAGTTTGTTTTACAATAAAAGAAGAAATTTGATCGTTACCTGTCGTAATAAAATTGATAAACAAGTAATTACCTTAACTAATTGTAAGTATAATGAATACTATCTTTCTAAGTCCACATTAGCATTTAATATTTTTTATCTAATACATAAAACATTTAAAACAGAATAATAATCTGAAGCAGCACATAACGAGAGCGACGAAGAAACGTAGCACAAGGATGACCTGCGGTGGACAAATGCAAAGGCGTTTCGGTAGTTCTCCACTTCGACTAATGGTGGCGCCAGCTTACGGATACAATATGATGAAAAGAGTTTTCTTATTTAGTGAAGTAAATAGAAGTTAAGACATTAAATAACGTAAATATTTTGTTCAATTACGATCCATGATAAGAGGAAATAAATTATTATTATTACTTAATAGACTAAAACACAAATATGAAGATGTTTATTCTTTAGTACTCAAACAAGATGCTAGATTCTAATTGATACACATACAGAAAAAAACAATTTTTTTGAAAGTTTTACAGTTAATAATTGAAAAAGGGTTTCTATTAGAGATTTTTATAAAAGTAAATCTGAATTTGCAGTATTTAAATATTATTGCTTCCCTAAATCTTTTGATTAAATCTGCATTTTTTTACAACTAATTCACGAAAAAATTTTATTTTGATATTGTATAAATGAGTTAATGGTCTCTTTCTATTTTTAATTAAGTAATTCTTTGACATAGCCTCTAGTGACGATGTTAGACTTTAAGCGCTATATCGTACATAACATACAACACAAACATGCCAATTTAGGAACTTTGAAAATCCTGGTTAGACAATTCACTATAACTTCGATAAGGAAATTAATTTTGGTACAAACAACGTATTCTTGAAGGTATTCAGTAAACTTATAAGCTACTTCATTTTTTCAATTTTTCTACAACTCCAACTATAAATATCGGAAGAACAAGGGAACCTTCTCAGAGTATCCTATTGTAACGAATGGTAAAAGCACAAGAATATGTTTCAAATTTCTTACATAATTTACTATACACGCAATGTGGCATTTTTAATTGTGTTTAAGTCTGCAAATAACTGTCCACTACAGTGACCTCCATCCACGAAAGGGTTAAAGAGACGATATGGCTTATCCACAGAAATATTTGTCCTACTGCAAAAGCAGTCATACATATTTTCTAATCAAATTTGTTAAAAACTAATTAGAAAATAAAATTGACTCAAAGATTTATTCCTGTGATCACACGGTGTTTAATCAAGCTTTGGCATTTTTGAGCCCATTCTTACACATTGTTATTTGGGAGTCGTGGCTTCTTCTTGTGTTTGCAGCTTTGAAGAGCAGTTTCTTGAAATTGTTTTGCCATTTCGTCCACTGCGTATATGTAGGTACATTATAACATTCTCTGTGATGATTTATTATTTCCAACAACTCTAATCGCACCATGGAGAGATCAAATGGTATTTGTTTTTGAAGTAACCATTCTTGCATTTCCGCTTTTGTGTTAAAGTTGTTTGTATTTTTTCCCTTTTTCTGCTATGGTAAGATGCATTATCCACTACAATAGCACTATTATCGTGTAATTTTTTCAAAATGTTATTGAAGCACTCCTCGAAAGCATTTGCATCCATTTCATCGTGGTAATCGACTGTTTTTCTCCCTTCAAATAGTAGTAACTTATCTTCTACAAAACCGTTTTTAGAATCAATATGTAAAATAATCAAGCGTCTTCCTTTACCAGCAGGATTTTTGAGACCAGTATTATATAAAACACTTAAATAATTAGTCTCCAAACTTACTTACAATTAAGCATCTTCACTAATTTATTGAACGACTCATTGGAGGTAGGTATATTTTGATCTTCCCTTATTTTCTTTAAGAATTTGTTTAATGTAGAAAGTTCTCCATTGGAAAAAATGCTATGTATGATTCTTCTTATCATGTCTTTAATACTATCGTCAACTGTAGGTAGCATTGCCTCTCTTCCAACTCATTTTAATGGTGGTGAAATTAGTCCTCTAGCTTTATATTCACCAATAATATGGTAAACACTTGCCCTCGAAACACCTATTATTATTGTTACATGTAAATATACGTACTTATGAATGTTTCTGTATGTTACCTAAAGTGTTTGAAATTTGCAGTGTTATCTGTGTTTTCTTTATTGTAGGATTACTATTTTCTTGTATATGTTCAGTATAACTTACTTTTCCTGTACAAATGTCGACGCCCCAAAGTAGCACGTTTTCTTGGAGGCGATGTTGATAGTCCACTTGTATTACGGTGTCGATCCATTTTGACAAGCAAATAGTTTAAAGAAAACTGATTTTGTTGTTTAAACGTAGTAGAAACACAAAAAGATAATATTTAACGAAATAAGTACCAATATGTAACCAATCTTAACCCTGTATTTTGGCAGGCTGTATTCAATTCACTCCCCTTATTAAAAAATAGTTATCTATAAAAAATAATTCATTTCTTGTTACAACCGCTAAAAAAGCTTTCACAATGTTGTCCTCGTTGTCTATAAAATACGTAACCATACTATTTTCATATTTCCTCCAAGTACGCAATACTCGAACGCTCGTAACCGCAAAAGGGGAGATTTCTCTGGTCGTATTCTTGATGTTTTATCTTCGAATGTCACTCAGACGCCCATACGAACCCGAACATGGCGAGGAAATCTCCAATAAAGATGGCTATCAGTCCGTAACAAGTTATTTTACACATCTATGGCTACCCTGATGGCTTCAGTTCTCCAGAGTTCCCGGCCGTTGTAAGGACTACTGGTCCTCGGGGAGCCGTTATATACTATACATATATAAAAGCGCAATATCGAAACTGCTCGCTATTGCTGTTATTACGTCACAGGAAGCGTCTTATGGACGCTATCTTTTGTTTCGATTTTATTTTCTTGTACACTTTAAGTTAGGTTTTATTTCTTGTTAGTCATTGCATTTATTAGAATTTTGTTATTATGATATGGATGATATGTGTGTTCCGAATAAACTAACAACATAGGAAACGAATTCTTTCAATCTTCAGAGAATATTTCATCCTTACCTCACGGCAACCAGTTGTCCGTACAGGTGCCTGCAACCAACAAACCAACTGTGATCATAAAGATGCAGGTAAAGAATCTTCTTTTTGCGTGAATTCTAGTTCATTATTAGTACAGTGAATACTAATAGTTTTGTGATGATAAGCAATAAATAAGTAATCTCCGTACAAAATTTTTGCTTTGTTTTAGGAGAATTTGAATATGATACAAATTAAATAATTTGGTGTTTGGTATTTGTCTTACTGTACTGGTCTGTACTGCATGTTCGGTGTACTTGTCTAAAACGATGAGTTGTCTCGTACTACCTCATTTAGACTATCTGTTTCATAAGAGCCAACATGATAATTAAATCTGGTGGTGGATCTTATAAGAATACTTGAATATTAATCTAGATAAAGTAGCCATAGTGTGATTCACAGAAAGAAGTATAGGACCCACACTAGCAGATATGAACCTTTACTTCTCTGATAAAAAGTAATTCCTCAGATCGGGAATTTACATATATAGAATACTGTATGGTCATACGATCGTTACATGATTGTCGTCACCTATTTGAAAAAATTTGGGGACTGAAGCCCAAAACGATCTTCTGAAGCTACTTGGCTATTGTCAGGAATATAGTTACATACACATTACTAGTGTGGTGGTTAGAAAACAAGTTTTGCTGCAAAAAATACACTTACACTTAAGGATCGCAAGAGGATGTCTTCAGTCTTTTAAAGCAAAAGATTTAGTATGCCATCTTAAAATCTCACAAGAATTAAGAGAGCTGATTAAAATAAAAAGGAAATGATACTATGATTTCCAATTTAGACAAGCAGTTTGAATTAGGTACGCAGGCTGCCAAAAGTGGAAAAAAAGGAGAATCCATGGATATTCTGGTATACAGAGGAGTCCAAACAGATACAGATGTAGCAATGGGTGTCTATGATATGTTGGTTCAAGCCCAACAATAAGAAATACTTCTGTAAAATTGTGTCTTTCAGCAAATATATTTCAATAAAAATCTTTAATACAAACTTTGAATTAATGCTTTCATAGAACCTGCAAAATTCTTTTATAAGGATATTCGGTAGATACTATTTCAATTGCCAACTATAGCCTATTCTATAACTGTGGTGTGACGTAATTCTATTATAAATCTGGATCATTACAGAATTTTTTGGTACTAGACCTGAAATGCATCAGTATGAAACCATTAAACATCCAATAATCTGGAATGTCTGAACAGATGATATCCTGCCACATGTGTAGATATACATACATATTCCACGCAGACTAACACTGAAAGGTCTAAGGACATTTACCTTTAACTCAAAGTTACCATACAATTCTCCAGTGAAGTCAAATATCTAGGGATCACTCTCGACTGCAGACTAAATTGGAACCAGCATCTTCATAAAGTTCTCCAAAAGGCTACAATGGCCTTTTGGTCTTGCCAGAGACTTTTTGGAAGAACTTGGGGTCTTAAACCAAAAATGATATACTGGCTACATCAAATGGTTGTGAGACCCATGGTCACGTACGCTAGCCTAGTTTGGTGGCCAAAAACCAACGAAAAGACAGCACAAAGTAAGCTGCAGAAACTGCAGCGACTAGTATGTCTGGGAATCACAGGAGCGATACACACCTGCCCAACTGCCTCAATGGAGGTATTACTGGGATTAGCACCCTTGCATCTGGTAATTAAGAGAACTGCAGTTCTCAGTGCTCACCGGCTGAGTATATCACATCGATTTAAAGAGGGTGACTCAACCGGGATTCTAGATGACCTCCGAGAAGAGATTCCCTCCTTAACTAAACCAACGGACAGCATGACTGTCAAATTGCATCACGAGCGACCATTTAGGGTGCTATTTCCGAGCCGCTAGGAATGGAGCTCTGGTGGACCCAACTTTGAAAATGGAGCCCGTGTCCGGTATACAGACGGATCCAAAACCAGCAGCGGGGTAGGGGTTGGCGTTCATGAACCAATGACCAACATCTCCAGAGCCGTAGGAGCATCTCCAACAATCTTTCAAGCGGAGATACATGCTATAGATCTTTGCATCCGAGAAAACCTAGACAAAGGCTTGAAGGATGTCAACATCTATATATGCACCGATAGCCAGGCCGCTCTGAAAGCTCTATCTACTCACAGGTTTGAGTCTAAGTTGGTCTGGGAATGTCGGATGAATACGACGCAACTGGCCACAAACAACAGGGTTTCCCTAATGTGGGTTCCAAGGCACACGAATACCAAAGGAAATGTCATGGCAGACGAACTTGCGAGACAAGCCGCAAACATGCACATCCTTGGACCCGAACCCTTCTTTGGCGTATCAAAACACCAGCTCAAGAAGGAGCTTAAAGATTGGGAAGCAAAAGAAATGGCATCCCTCTGGAGGAAAACACCCGGACAAACACAGGCGAAGAAATTCATCAACTGCTCGCCAAATAATAAAAAACTTCTTGATCTAAGAAAATCAGACTTAAGGTCCCTTACCGGCCTACTTACTGGTCATTGCCCTCTAAAGTACCACCTCAGAAAGATGGGCAAATCTGATCAAAACTTGTGTCGCTTTTGCGAAATGAGATCTGAAACAGCCGCGCACATACTTTGCGAGCACTGGGCCGGCGAAGGTTTCAGCATCTAGGACAGACGACTGTAACGCCTGAACAGATTAAGGTCTTGGCGCCCAGACTAATCCTGGGATTCGTTAGGAACATCGGATTAGAATGGTACTGAAAGAATGGGGTATTCACAATAGATCAACAGGTCACAGTGAGGTGAGGTTATAGAGCCAGTACGACCCTTCTTATACAATTCTATGCAATACAAATACCATACAATTCTTTGTTCATTCTTTAATTTTTATTTCTAAAGAATATACATAAGTAGGTACTGAATGGTGCTTCTGGGCCAAAAACTCTATAAGGTTAACATTGCTGACTACCCCACTCTTTACACTTCCTGTCTAGCTGCTGTGAGTAGGAATATACAGTGCGTCTCATAAGTATGTGTTAGCAGTCTCCTTTTGGTAATTTTTGAGGTTCCAGCCGTGAGGTATGTTAGCTCCTTTTTGATAATTTCGAATTTTGAGACGGGACGTGAGTAGAATTGGCGCAATCATTAATCTTAACCTTATGGATTTTTGAGCCCAGAAGCCCCATCCAATACGTACCCTAATATGTATACCTGTAGTACCGATATTGAAGGAATGCACAAACTAATTTTACACTAGATTAATACTTCCATATTGGTGAGAAAATTTGAAGGATATTGGGCTGTGTGCTGACATCTGAAACTCTGATTGCAAAACTGCTAGAGTCAGAGAAAAGCTGGCATTGTCTGCATGGTATGGTAAAGAAGATTATGAATGAGAATATGAAGTAAGAACTGGAAAGACTGAGGAAAAGAAGAAGGCGTTCTTACCATATGCCTCCCTCTCACCTCCAACACTTCCACGATGCCAGGAAAGGCCACTGAGGGGTTTTAATCCTTGTAGCGCCCGACACTATTGGGGTACAGTGAAAGCGTGCTTGGATTTAAACAAAAGAGATGTCAGCAACTTCACTCACTGATAGTAGTCCTCCAAAATGACAGCTAGACATGGTTAGCAGGTCTAAACTCTTGCGCTTTTAGAGCAATTCAAATTAAAAAGCTAATAAAGCACACAATAGATCAGCTTCGTCTGACTACAATTTTTGGACATACCAGAATAAAAAAAGTCAGCTAATTAAGTGTACATTCATATTGTTATTTTAAGTTACGCATACTTATTACCCATATATATAGATTAGATTAGATTTATATTTGATTTAATACTACTATAGTACTGTGACCTTTTCGATTTCTCTGCAGTTATATCTCCTCATTCAGTCCAACAGTTTTAATAGGTCTGATGGTTTCAGAGAATGTATGTATTTATTCATCGTCCATGATGTTTTTGCCAAGATGGTTGGTACGAATTTTCGCCCTGCAAAACCTGCAGTCGCTATTCTGTTTCTGACCTATCCTTCCCATGTGTTTCCCAAGGTGACAATCCCCTTCAGAAAACCCATGAGGGCCCGAAGTTCGTTAGTATGGCCTTTGCTCTTTACTTGTTGAAGTTTCCATGGAATACTTTGGAATGTCTTAAACTAGGAATATTAGCCAAATATAATGAGCAAGATACAAAGCGAATAAATTGTTTAATAACAGTCTTAGGATCCCTCAAAAAATTTGTGCGTCTACTCTGTATATAGTCAAAAATTCACGTAACAGTAAATTTTGTTTCCAATTTTCTTATACGATAACCAAATATAAATCTCCAAACATAAACAAAACATCCCCAAACCAGTAACACATATTCATAAACTCCATCTTATTTCCTCGCATTCTGCTCCCCACTTACATCCATCTCTATCTCGACGACTCCACTTATTCGAAAATAACCTGAACGAAAAAGAAACGAAAGAAAAAAAAAAACGGAATCGCATCATCCATGTTTATACTGGGCGGAGAGGAGGCATCCGTTTCGGCCTCCGAGCAAAACGATTTGGGACTCCTTAATATCAGATCGGGTTTCATCTTCTTCTTTCATATTTGCAGTGTAGGGCGACGCTCGGTCCCAATATCCCACAAGTATTTAGGTTTTGACAGCAGCGGATAGCCGCAACGGGGACTTCCATGCCTTTCGATTTCCTAACGCCCGGACCCCCGCAGACACGCAAGACGAGATTCGAATGCTACCGTCGTATCGTTTGCGGGCAGTGGGCGAAATGTGACACCGAAAAGGAGTAGTTTCCTGTTATAGGTTTTTCCGGATGTTGTGTTCTCGCCTTGGTGATATTGCGTTTTCGTATTCGTTATTATTTTCTAAAGACGTATTGGAGATTTTTATTGTATCCTTCAAGAAGCTGCAGATCAAAGTATTGACCTTGTGTGTGAAGGTTATATAGTATAATTGAGGGCTTTGTTACAAGACAGATTTGTACTCTGGGACTCACGCTTTCCACTTTTTAATTTGCAAGCCTTAATTTCAAAACATATTCAGGTTATAATCGAGCAATTTTTGAAAAGATTTTGGAGGAAACTAAGTTGATTACAGTCCTGAAAATGGCAATATCATATTCAGACGTCCCTGCAGCTTGTCTTGTACTTCATACATTGTGTGCAAGCTTCATTATTACAGCAGTACGGAGATTTTTCCCTTAACTCGAACATTTAATGAATAAATAACCGAATGGTCGGTTTAATTTGTACGGATAGAATTGAAGTTTATAAATTAAGTTTAAATTAACACGTGGCGCATTCAAATTAACGGCGCACACAATAGCTAGAGGAGTACAGACGCCGACAACCATCCAGGTTAGGCATACAAACACAGGTATTTACGAGCCTAGCGTTGGTGCATTTACACCGTCATCAGGATTGCCAACATACATACATATACATACCTGTTTCGCGTACTGTGTACACAGCTAGGTTACGATTACGTATGCCGATGATACGGACTGTCATAAACAAAGTAACAAAACTAGATTTTAACTCTTGACACGTCGTCGTCCTGGTTGGTCGCACCACTCGCACAGGTCTTAACCGCTAGGGACCGATAGTTATTTGTATTAATGTATATTTACAGGAATTGTATCAATGTGTCCCAGGATTGTCATTCCGGGAAACGGAACGTCCGCATCGTACAGCTATGGTAGCCGGTCCATTTTCGCGTTCTCAGTCGGGGTTTAGCTTCATCCGGAATTGCTTGTTAATTCGTCGCCGACTCAATTTCAACTTGATATTGTGTTGTTTAGATTTTAAACGAGAGTCTTATAATTATTATAGGATAACGTCGACAGTATGTGTACATATGGAGAAAATTTCTAGAGCGAACATAATTTAGAAAAAAAAACTTTACTCCTTACTTACTACTTACTTTACTCCTTGGTTTTAAAATTGTTAAAAAGGCTTAAAATATGCTCCTTGTCTTCATGACAAAACTTAGTGAAACAGTTATCACCAGTTCTACGAGCCGCAATAATTTTACCTTTCCAGTTTCTGTATTGAACCCCCTTAACCTATGAATCACAAATAACGTGTCTAGGATTATTACACTTATACAGGGTGCTCGGATATTTGTCTTACAAAATTGAAATACTAGTTGTATATAACATAGGAAACAGAATAAAACCAAAAACAAATAATAACAAATATTAGCAAATGCATAAAAAAATTATTTAAAAAATCAGCAAATGTTTTTAGGTGGGCCTTTACGCGTTAAAAGTGAATAGCCGATCTTTATGATATCGCCAGCAGTACGATAGCACTAAAAGAAATCAATATTATTGAGGTAGGGCATTGATGAATTCGACTTTCTGCTGAGCTACACATTAATCCCTATAAACGCACAGTTGTTGATTATTCGATTTCGCTTGCTACTTCAACATCATTAGTCTATCAGTTTGCAGTGGTTAATGCATTGGGCTTCCTTGCCAGTATTTTTATTTGTTTACCGTATAACTACTTACATTAATTTACAGTTAACAGTTCCGTTAAATGTATCTGTATAAAAATTTATGAGTATTTTCAGTTTATTACTTAATGTCGTGTGACTTTTGTTTAACCTTTGTAAAAATGCCTTATCATTATACAAACAACGAGTTAAGTGATATGGTTCTTACATATGGAGAATGTAGACAAAACGCAAGAGCTGCTCGTCGACGATACGCCAATTTATTTCCTAATCGCCAGTTGCCAGCATCAACCACATTCACAAACGTAGTGCAACGATTGCGAGATACCGGAAGCGTCAAACTTCAGCAAGGACGTGGCTATTTTACAGTTAACAATCTATACAGTTAAAAAGAAAATAGCCAAACAAAGATAAGACAGTAGCGCTCTCGTTTATATCCCAGGTACTTGAGAGTGTGAGAGCAACAAGAATGCTAATAGTTTTGCGAGAAAGGTGCACAGTCCCAAATTCCTTGAACCTGATCTATCTTGTGGTCTTACTAAAAACTCTGCTAGAGTTCATCTCTAACAGTGGAAAATCTATCAAGGAATCTCATTGTATTTCAACTTTCTCAAACTAAGTTTTAAGAGATCTTAGTACTATCATGGCCCCCGTAAGAATATCGAAACTACTTAAAACCTAGTGATATTATATAGATCCATAGTCCTCAATAAGATCCCAAACTTCTTCAGAAGCTGTCACTATCAAGGCTTATAGCATTGCTGTCGAAACGCGTTAGCAATTATCAAAGTGCTTGGTGTCCTGTGGGTGATAGTAAATTGGTGTTTTACTTCAGTCAGTTTAATTAGTACTTGCCGTATTGATATTGGGTCATAGAAATAAATAATTAAACATACATAAAGACAACTTAACTTACTTGATTCTTATTGAACGGGGTCAATTACGATTTCGTATTGCTCTATTTCTCTTTTTTGCAACTGGAAGGTTATGTTTTGAGTCATATTATAGATTTGATGGACTATATAGCGTAGCTCGGTCTTCAAGAAAGAATTGGAAAAGTTGTTGCGCAAATTCTTCACACAATTTGTCACGAATTGCATTTCAGTTCCACCAAGATCACTTTTCTCATATTTTAATTTGCCTTCAAAATTAATGTTATCAAGTATCGTTTTATAAAGTAGCCTAACTTAACTTTTTCTACAATATATTGTGACCTCAGTTTATGACAAAATCATGAAATCTGAAGTTCATTGCCTCAAATCTGTTACTGCAACAATTACAAAGAATATAATACTATTAAATGATAAATAATCAAGTGAAGTGAAGTGAATCAAGTGAATAACTACAGGCTTATAACCGTACTTGCTAATTTCGCCCCAATACCTTTGATAGCACTGATCATAGCACATGACAGCACTCTCAACCGAAGAGCATAGTTATATGATCAGAAAATATACAGACTGTCTTTACGTAGATGGTTGATTTTTATTAGTTTCGTTATCTTAGTCGTGTTTAGGTACTTCGTTGTATACAGTTTTGTTTGCTTGAGGAATTATAATCCGAGTTGAGGTTCTCAAACAATGTTTCCCTGTCATACTAATCAATTACAAACTTTATACAACCGCTCAAAATATATAAAACAAAAGTCTACGTCTCAAATCGTTCTTACACTGCACCGATTGAATTTTTTTAATTAAACGTAATAATTTTCGATGTACGGTGCCGATAAAGACGTGACCGAGCGACTACAGGAAATGTAATTTTTAATTTAGTAACGGCGCGTTAAAGTGTCGGCTACGCCACTTCCCCGTTCCTTCCTTGTCCTGCTCCTCGGCCTGATAAAAAGTAATTAGAAATAATTCAAATCTTGGAACGCCAGCGTTCCGAAAATTGCGCGACTGCCGACGACTTCAAAAAGGAAAACGAATAAAACACGAAGTAAGCAGGCGTTCTGAACATATTTTCTTTTCGGTTTAATTGTTCGGTTTTCTCATTAGTTCGGTCACTCCCCCTTGAAGACTATTAGCAGTGTAGTATTCGGAGGAATGCAGTACGATAAGTGGCAGATGGAAATAGAATGAGCTCATTTACGTGTGATAGTGTGTAAAAGATATTTTAATGTTTTTGGGGGATTCCAATACTTGTTTTCCAATGCTGTTGACCTCAAAGTTTAGAGGAACCTAAGAAGGAAGGGGTGGTACAACTATATTTTTGGCAAACTCCGACGGACAACTGTCTGCGTCCAATAATACCAACAAGTTTAAGGGCATATTATTGTATTAGCAACAATTACCCATTGGCAAGGCTCTCCCGATATTTTGGTTTAATGCAGAAAATTCTGCAAAACTTAGATCTTTTCTAAATGCACATAATTCCTTGGAGGAAGCAATAGATTCACTCGCCTCTTCTTCCCATCCGGATCATAAATATTTGAAACTCATCGTCCAATTAACCGGAAAAAGAGGAACGTACATTTGCCTCCGTACCATCACCTCACACCCCAAACGAAAAAAAAAATCGCCGTTTTATCAGCCGCGAGGGCGCAGCTCTTTCAACCTTCCTTCTCTAACCTCCGCTGGAGATCGGCGAAGAGGACACTAGATGTCGCCCCGGGGCGTTCTCCTCGACGAAAATTAAAAATTAGAAGACGAACTGCCGACGGTTTGATGAGAGGGGGTTCTTCGAGGGGGGCCGTGCGGACCGGTTAGGTCGCAGGGTGTGGAGCGGGCAGGACGGAAACCAGGCGGGTTTATTTTTCCAGGGCGTTTAAAACAACTATAAATAATTGAAGACTGGTGATGAGATTGGGGTAAGAGTGATAAGACGATGGCCTTTTTTTTCCGGGAGAAGTCAGCGGTGTGAGGAACAGTAATTAAAAATTTTCGCCCGCCTCCTACGCCAGAGACGGCGACTACGACGACTACGGAACGTTCCTTATCTGATGTATTTCCACAGTCATGTTCTGCATGTAATACATCCATTTTTTAAGAGGAACGGCCGCCGTCATCTACGACTTCTTCGCCTTGCTCTGGTGGGGGAGTAGATTGGACCGGCCGGGATGCGAAATGGTTGTGATGGAGTCACGAAGTTCCGAAACATAATCTACGGTGCGTTGCTTCTTCGCGTCTTTGCCCTGTAAAAATTAAGCAAAAATTACGGCGATAGCGAGCACGAAATGAGGTTATGAATTTTGATTGCTGCTCGCCTGCACAATGATGCGCATAAATTCTGGTGGAGGTGACGCGTCTTGTAGACAGTATGTGACTGGAAGTAAGTCACACTAGCACATATAATTTAGTTTAAAAAACTCGTAAATAATTATTTTATCCAACTAAATGTAGGATTGGCGAACATGAAAACAAAATATTTTGTTCATACAGATTTTAAAGGAAAAAGAGTTGAAATCTTATTCATTATTGGTTTTGAAGATAGAATGAACACTCACACAGAAGCGGTTGAGTTATTTAACTCCAATCATCCAAGCATGCTGACTACAATTAAGGGAAAATTCCGAAGATTTTGACATATTCGCCATATTAAAAAATGTGATTGAAGTTCAGTAACTGAAGACGATGAACTTAACATTTTGTTGACAATGGAAGAAAATTTCAAGCATAATTAGGGAAGTGGATTTCAATGTGGCAAATTCACTCTCTACAGGATATGCCTACATCACTAGCTGTCAAAAGTTTTTGATCGACGAAATGAATTTCGGGAGCAAATACCAAAAATTATGTACTTAGTAATATCTTCTAAACCATTTTCTTTAAACGGCTATGTGAACCGACAAAATTGTTGCTATTGGAAAACCAAAAATCTTCATTCGTTCACGAAATATCATACGTAAATCCTTGAAAAAGTAAACGTATGATGTGGTAAAGTTGACTGGAGAGTTTTAGGTCCTTACTTCTTTGCAAAATGAACCAAACTGTTAGATAGGCAGATACCCCCTAATTCAACAAAATTTAAAGTACGAATACGACAAGAAACATTACCGCATATATCATCGGCAATGTGCAAAATCAAATTCTTACCTGCCTTGCCAGATTGTTAAAACTTGTTCAATGTTCAAACTTGTTCGAACATTTAATTCTTTTAATTTTTATGCACTGTATATTCATTAACAGTAAAAAAAGTAGGGTTTGGCATAAAAGCTTAAAGTAGCCACAATATTTAAGAAAAACAATAAAACGATGCAAAACGGTCTTCTTTCTGTCGGTATACATTATAAGGTCCACTATTTTTCATAGTCCAATACATTGGTAGATAACTTTTTGATGTCTACTGGTACGAGGGGTGTTTTTATATTCACTGATAAGGCACGAAAACAGACTAGAGCAAAAACAAAATTTTATTTTTCAATATTGTTCCCCTGCTTCTGAATACGGGTATAACACCCTTTCGACATCTTTAATCCAGTATAAAAATATTCATTTGGTTTTCCGCAAAATGGTCCTCAACTGCTGAAATAAGTTCGTCATTGTCAGATTCGGGAACAAAAAATAGTCACTGGTTGCTAAGTCTGGACTATAAGGCGGATGTTCAATTTCTTCGAAGCCACAATCAGCAACAGCAGCTTTTGAAAGTCTGGAGTTGTGCACTGGTGCATTTTCTTGGAGCAACAAGACACCTTGGTTTAGTTTATCTCGTCTCTTCACTTTAATAGCATCTCTAAGGCAATGAATCAGCTTTGCATAATACTGCTTCATTATGGTCCTACCCTTATTCATATAATCAATTAACGAAATTCCTTGAGAGCTCCCAAAAATGGCCGCCATTATTTTTCCTGCAGAAGGGGTGACGTTAAACTTCTTTGGGATGTTAGAACCCTTGACATGCCACTGCATCGACTCTTGTTTCGATTCAGGATCATAATAATAATACAGGATCTCTTCAAGAATAATGTTTAGAGGTTTTGCTTGTTTTGATAGGAATTTTATAACAGCCCGGTATGCGATTTTATTCATTTCAAGACGCGACGACACAAATTGACAGATAAAAAAATGAGTAATGTTGCAACTGTTTTGTAGATTGCCACAGGTTACTAAGGCATATGTGATTGCATAACAATAACCGAAAATTGCATCAAAAACAACCGAGTCCGTGAACATAAAAACGATCCCTCGTACAATGGACAGTACCACAAATTAACTGTTCTTTCTTTCAAAGATCTCTCTCCTCTGGCCTTTTAAGGTTTTTCTCCAAATTACTTTTGGATTTAGTTACGGACTGAAGAAATTTTAACTCATTTCCAGCAGGTATGCTGGAAACCGAAACCATTTGATCTTTAACATGGTTTACTAAAGTGCCTTTCGTTTTTTCAGTAGACTTTCTATATGTACGATCATCAAACTGACTGTTTAATATGTGCAATTTGCAATCCAAAGACTTTCTTCGTGGTACCTTCTCTTAGTTCTGTACTAAATCCAGCCGGTGTGTTCAACACATCTTGAAAAAGTGACGGTCGGTGTTTATGACTAATACAAAAAAATATCCAAATTCATAGATTGTGCATCTTCTGACATAGGCTTTTAGTAGATTCACAATCTTTTCATGAGTCATCCATCTAGACCATATTTTGCTGGAAATCAAATAGAATTTTGATTAAGTTATTCTTCTGTCTGGGGTTTTACCTCAAACTTTCAAAACTTTCTGGTTTCTGGTGGTTGGAGTTCGTATCACTTGGCCGATTAAACATCAACAGGATTGGATCAGCCATTTTGAATTTTGATAAATAACTAATAAAATCCAGAAATAGTTGTGTGGTAATGCTTCCTTTTGGTGCCATTTTAACCAATGATCCAGCTGGCAAAATATCTTTGATTTCCGGGTGGAAACGTTGGCCGTTAGGAAGTATCATTAGTATCACAATTACACTTTTTACCAACTGAAACACATCCTACTACCTGAAGACACGATTTTAGCATGCTTAGAAGGAGCGAGGTATAGCCGTTTGAGAGCAAAGAGTGTGTATTGATTCTTCTCAACGTTATATATTTGCTCGTGTTTGTTTTCAAAACAAGATTATCCTAAAGTTGTAATTCTTTAAAATACTCTCCAGTTTGTTATTAGTTATGCAATTCTACTTGCCGAAATATTGATATTAGGAAGACCTAAACATATCCATTGTCTCTCATCTCTAATAACTTAACCACTATCGCAGCCATAACCTGCTTTGCACCGTAAGAAAAAAGAACCTCTCTCTAATTCAAATTTAATACCGTACGGATGCATGGGCATTAATGGACTGCTAACCGGAAACAGGAGAATGGAACAGACTGTCCGTTAATAATGAAGTATAACACTTCACTAATTAACAGTTCGACGGGGCGTCCCGGCGAAGAACAACCGTTGAGATAATTCCTTTAGTGACCGTTCCACTATACATATACCCAGAAAGCCACCCCCCCTCCTTTGACGATGGACGCGATACTCCCTAGATGGAGAAGAAGCACAGTAGCCAAGTGGTAAGGTAGGAACTGACGTACAAACGACGCTTGGTTGTTACAGTCAATTCGGACGGAACATGACCGATTTAGATTGTAGTTAATGGGTTTTAATATCATGCCTAACAAGGTATTAAGATGTTGTAGAGTAGGAAGGAAATAGTTACGAGATCTGATGTTTGGTATGAAGGAGACACCTTCATTGCAAACTGGAGGAATCAGCATTGATTAAATGCAGATTGTACCGCTTAAAATTCTCTACAAAATAACAGGTCACGTTTGTACCAGTCAGACTGTAACATTAGTAGATGACCGTTTGTAAATTGACCGAATCTCCGAGCGTTTATGGAGGTTTTAGTCCGGTCTGTAGTCGCAGCAGGCGGTCGGTGGCATCAGTTGAAAGGGGTTAATTTCTAAGTGTTTTTACGTCTGTCGAACCTTAATTATTTGCTCGCAACTAATGGCCGGCCAATTAGAAGACGATTTTGCGCGATAGTCTTTCACCGGCAAAAAGTCGGCGAGGTGAGGTTTTGTTTGTGACGTACGTAGCTTGATAAGAGGATTTCGACGTTGAATATCTTGTTAGGACCTGTCTGATGTGGTATTCAATGAACAATTATCATTGTAGAATGAAGGACTTGCAGTCGGTATTATATGTAATATCGTCGGCAGCATTGATATTGTAAAAATGATTTTTGGCGGCGGTGCCGGTGTACTAGCTAATATGCATACATGAAAACGTGATAAGCATTGAGAAGGAAAGTAAGGAAAAGGTTTAATTCTGCAACCTTTGCTATAAATGGGAGGGGACCGATGTGGAGGAGCTACTTACTTACTTCTTAAACTGTTTACCTCTCGTATAGGAACTTTTAATGCTTTATTCTAATATTTTACATTCGAAAAATCTATTTTTGGGATGTTGCTCTTTAATTATGAAGAATTTGTACTAAAAAATATTAAGATCAACTAGTCTCTAAACAATTTAGCATACTCGATTTCTTTAAAATAAAAAAATATATACGAAATTCTCTGTAATTCTATCAGGCAAATTGTTGTAAATTCATCATAATATGTAGCAATATATAATGTAGCAACTACATTTCCATTTTATCCAGAAAAAAATCCAAACAAACTAAATCTTCTACAATTAACAGTTACCTCTTCTTTGCTGCAACTTGATAACTAGTAAATCGGAATGGAGCTAATTTCCTTCTACAAGAAATAATAATAATAATAATAATAATAGTAATCAATATCAAACGCACTATAACTTGATATTTTATATGGATGTACTCTAAGAATCTTTTGGGATGTTCTCAATAAGAACTGTTAAGAAATAGTGTGCATATGCCTTGTTACAAACTCGATATATTTAGGTATATTATATTTATGTCCTTGAAGTCTTGATCAGACTTTTTAGAACACAATTCTATAAATAAGACCGCTCCTTAGCTGTGTTTTCAATTGGCCAACAATTAAAGCAAATCTAATTTCTGGTTTCTGAAAAAATTGCTGTTGCACTTTCTTTCTGTAGTTAAATCAATCACAACTTTTACATACTCTAAAGGCGACTGTAACATGATAGCCCCGCCAAATTTTAAAATGCCTAGTGTGAAGATTTTTCGTTTCAATTTCGAAATATATAGCTAGTGGGTTGCTCAGAGATTTGACTGAATCTCACTTGAGTTAGGAATTTTTTTGGAGGCAATGTCTGTATTATTGACCAGTTTTAAATGTAGCTATTTCACGGGGTGGTACCTATAGCGGCCTACCACCACGTAGTCAAGTATATTGTTGTGTGTGTCACTAATGACACGAAATAAAAAATATATAAACAATTTAAAAAGAACCAGATTATAATGTGATAATAAAAATTTTTACAATGGTTATATAACTAAACCACCCTCAACCCTTACCTGCAATTTCCCAATGTAATTAAATGTGTGTGTGTGTGTGTGTTTTCCTTATCCAATATCCTCCTATGTGCGTTACAAACTCCTCCCTTTTCGTTTTCAATCTCGTTTCTCTTCTCCCGGGTTTTCTTCACGTTCACTAGTTTAATTTTGATCTTGAAGGTCTAATGGGCACTTATAAAACTTTCACTTGCTTTTAAATTGTTGTATTTCTTGTTAAAATCTCTTTTTGTGACTTGTGACTTGTTTTGTCTGTCAGTCGTCAAAAACTTCGTAAACAACTCTCCCCTCCTCATTGTTTTTCTGTTTTTTCCCAGGCCTACCACACAGAACTTCCAAATGTACTGCTTGCTATTTTATAAAATTGATTTTCGTAATTTCAGCTTGACTTTCATGTTTGTTGTGCCGAAATGAATGTAATTATGTGTTATATGTGTTTGTGATGTGTTTTTACAATAAATTTTGAGGAATAAAT
>SMLS01074120.1:0-21517 GCA_004785975.1 Popillia japonica
TTTTGTGATACGCGCAGTTGCAGCTGCTTCCTAACAGGTATTGCTTGTCAAGACAAATACAGTCGTTTATGTATAAATTTTGTATTTAAACTGTGTTGCATTAACTTTGCTGCAACATTACGCAAATAATATGATAATGTGTAATCTCGTTCTGGACAACAAATAGAAGGCCAATTAGCGTATCGATCCAGAGAAACGTGGCACAAGCTGATTGATAAGACGAAGAATGTGCTAATGAAGCTAATCTTATGCGAACTTCATAGGGCATTGTGTTAAGAACGTATATTGTTGTGGTAATCCTCTTGTACCTATATAAGGAATATTTATGTTTTTCGCCAATTTAGACCATTATTGGGTTGGAATCTAGAATCTAGTAATCAAGGCTCCAGGTGTCATATTTGCAGTTCCAGGCAAATATTTTGACTAAATGTATTATACTTTTTTGAACTATAAGTAATCTTTTGCAGGAAGCAAAAACTGTTGTTGTTGAAATGTTGATCAGAACATTGTATTATTCCTACTTTCATGTATTCTGGGGTGGATAATATATCAAAGTTCTTAGTAGATCGTTTTGGAAAGAAACGTCCTGATCATGCGAAAATATTGCTTCTACTTAATCATTTAATTTCCTACACACTTCAAAATTAATTGCTTTGATGTATGGTTCTGGCCATCGTTATATTGAAACCACTCACTTTTATTTCTTATTTCTTCCGGTAAAATTCCGAACGTAATTTGCTCCAACGCACGTTGACAAAATATGAGCCAATAATAGTGGTAACAATGATGTCTCCCATCTGAGTCGGCGTAGTCTTATAGTGATATTTTCTGATGGAGTTGCATTTTTCATTGACCTAATTTGCCATTCTTTAGTATTCTTTCCATAGACCTCATAGGACTGTTCTTGTCCTGTAAAAGATTTAGTCTGTCAAAATTCTGCTCTTCTTCTATATTAGAATACTTAGGAGTGCAGCTTAAGAGCATTTTCTCCATCACTGACTGCTCCGAATCCATGCTGAAATGATTTACATACCTTACATTCTATGTTTGCCTAATTTATAGTTTTCGGTTTAGAACAATATCTTAAGAGCTTAGGCGTTACTAGATTCATTTGTATACCTTTCTCCATCGAATTAAACACAAAATATGTATATGCATAATACATAAAAAATTATTAAAAATCGCCTCACATACACACATTAGAGTCCTACGTAGGTATAAAAACTTATCAAAGTAGCTTCATTTTCACTTTGTATCGGTTTATAAACTAGCAGAGCCTTGTTGAGCAACATATCCGCTTAATGGTAACGACAGCGATCATGTCATTATTATCGAATACTTCAATGGAGCATGTTACGTACGAGGCAATGTAAAGGTGAATACTCTTGTTAGAGGTATGCATACACGAATACGTATTAGGATACTACATGTATGTTGACAATGCATTAATTACCTACAAGGTATGTCCGCAGTGAGAGTGTGCTGCTTTTACTTCGCAAAAGCATCACAATTAACACGATCAAAGGTGCAAATTCCAGCTGATTGTTTCGTCCGTTCCCGTTCTGTTAACAAGCGCAACTAATTTACGAACGTTAACGTAAACAATGAGAAATTAAAAGGCGCACCACCGGTTTACGGTCACCCAAGAATAAGATAATAGTTCAGCATGCTGTCCCCGTATAAATTTTACATATAATTAAGACAGGTTTTGTTTTCATGCCGCTTTCTTCTTCAGGTTTCTCATGTAAATAAGGATTCCAGAACGGCAGTTCTAAGATCTGCAATGCCAGCTTGAAAACTTGTGCCAAGCGAGTGCTGGGACCGATGAAATCTGCGGTTTGATTTCCTTCGTTTTATTGGCCCGTTTTCAGCGGAATCAATACTTAGAACGCCCTTTCTAGATTGTTTCTTTTCTGTGATTAGCGACGTGTGTGGAATATTTATTTTCCTCATACTCTGAGACATTTTGTGTTATGGTTTTGATTATTTTATACAGTGCTTTGAATTGTGAAAAATAATTTCTATTTTAGAACTTTTATTATTTAAGTTTGATAGGTGCTAGATGCAATAACATTTAAAGAAACCGCAGAGTGGTCATAACTTTTGTTTGATATTCTGATGCCTAAATCTCAGTGATTATTGCAGCACAAAAGTGCGTGATACGCTTGAAGCTTGCACGTTTTTTTGGAACATTTGGACATTTCTGCAGATTACTTTGTGAATTGAATAATTTGGACAACCAATTGATGTAACCAGATCACACGATATCGAAAAATTGTAAATTTATTTTTGAAGATAAATGAAAGAAGATACAATTATAATATGGATCCAGGCTAGACTGCTGGTTCCACTGTAATTGTGTAATACTAGGAAAGAGTTAGTGGTAGGTCAAGACCATCCAGGACCTTATGCTGTGACAGATAAACAGTCTGGAACACTTGAAAATCTAAGTTACCTTCAAACTATTTGGTAGTGGCTCCAAGCTTTGGACATTAAGATTTATGGGACCAATTCCTGAAGATGACACAGCAAAGCTTCAGTGCTGCAAGGCCTTCCGATTGATATCTTGTTTAGTGTTGAACTTAATCGCCAATCCATCATTATCAATTATTAGTAAATTTACTTTCGTTTTATTTGCTGCTTTCTTTCTGATATATGTACAAGACTTAAATAGGCTTTCTGTTTGGAACGGACCGTCCAAAAACATTGGTACAGCTGAATTAGTTCAGATTGGCGGGGAATTGATGAAGCAACGACACCCCTCTTGCAAATATTATATCTTTTGTCAAGAATTTTAGGTTTTAATGCCTGGCGGGTCTAAATGTGTTTATGCCTGTCAACCTGCTCATATTCGTGAGATGATACCTCAGAGGGTCGTGACCAGTGAAGAAAGTATAGTTTTTTTTGATAAATTCCAGTAGAGATTTAGCGTTACTGACTGAAATAGTTATAAACTGCCTGATTGTGTAAATTTTGTTTTACACAAAATTTCTTTACTGAGTTTCAGATCTCTAGTTGGATGGCTCTGGTCCAATAAATCCAAACCTCCTATCCCAAGGATTTGATGCCCCACACAGTATAATTATGTTTTTTTGGGCCAAAGCTTTGATTGTGAATCCTAGATTAGCTTAGCTTTGCTTGCTGCGTTTTTGGGCACATCGTTTAAAATATTTTTTTTCTATTTCCAACTAACTTACTTTTACTTCTTCGTGTACGGAATATTCTACAATTTTTCGGCTAAAATATTGGAGCACGCCCAATGCTTCAAGTTTGGTTTGCCACATCGTCAAGGTTACAGTGTACAGGACAGTTAAGGCACTTTACAAGCTCTTCCATATCTTGTATCGTCCCATAATCACACTTATCGTCAGTTGGTTGCGCAAGGCCCCATTTGATCAGGTTAGTTTTTACTGGAGCAACACCTCTTCTAATTCGGTTCAACATTCTCCAGGTATTGAAATTGTACGACACACTATTCGGCGGGCTCTCTGACAGAGGATAATTTATGGGTGGTTCATCCAGGGAACTGCTGAGAAACCTACTTCTAGATTTTAGTCTTTGAGACTCTTGGTGTTGCTCGAAAAAGGGTGACGATTACCGAACGATTTCTACTTGGTAAAGTTTGGCTAACCAACTAAAAATAGTTGAGCTTGTATCTAAAGCCACCGAAATGTTCTTACTTCTTCACTCTCATGTCCGGGTTGGACTTGTCCATACACGTACAAACTGGTCATTCACTGGACTCGCGTTGATGGCCTTAAATTACTACTTCAAACTGTTTGTCAAGTTTCACCAATTCCCGTAGTTTTCGCAGAATTTAAGAATGGCCGACTAAGTCTCCTAATATGAAGACCACGATTTGTTTCATCCTGATGGCTCCCATTATTGATTCGAGGGAAATCGAAAGAGATCTCCACGTGTCTTCCAGTTTTTCTTTTGTTGTTCGTGTCGTACTAATGATGGTTATGTGACGATATGTCTGACAATGGCCAAGACGTTTCAAAGGATTATCTTGGACTTCAGGCACAGATTTTGCCAATAAGGCTGATTGCTTTTGTGGCTCTTTCAGACTTTTTTCCGGAAGAGTATTCGAGGTAAGTAACCCAATAATGGTGCAGGAGTTTTCTAAGGAAACTTGACAGGAATGTTCTAAAACTCACTGTTGAAGGCGAGGACTCAATGCAATTTTGGAGATTCTAGTTTAAACTTTGATTGTACTTGCCTCTTCTCTTTTAAGGAATTGGTGTTCGCATACTCATATTTGAAAGCTGTTGAAGGTCTTTAAATAGGGAATGCTTTTAAATTTATAGGTTGTATCTAAAATGTTATCACACTGGAACACTTGCAACTGCTGCTAACACGACAATATTCAGAGCTCTAGTATTTGGTAGTTTGACATATGTAAATTAGTTTAAGATTAAATCGAGGATAATTTATGTAAACTTTAATTGTTGTTCTGCACTAACGCCCAATTTTTTCTTCTTCAATTCTGCTTTAACAGCAAACTAGTAAATTACATCCTATGCTATAACAACATAGGAAACTAGTTTCGTCGAATAACACATAATACTTCACCTAGCAGTTATTTCCGTACTTTCCCAGGTAAATAAACATTCCAAATATTGTTTGTTGTTTATCTTTCGTTGTTGCTGCGTTAAATTCTGCAAACATATTAAATCACCGCAAGCGGCATTATCTCCATTACACAATACGCGTAGTTTTAACCGGGTTGAATACAAAATCGCGATCGACCATGTACGGATATGTGTACCGGAGTTCCCCGGAGTTTTGTCTGCGCGCACGCATCCATAAACTAGACCGTCAAAGTGGGAATACACCGACAAACGTGCTCGAATACGTAATTGTTGATGCTCATTTTGCGCTTGACCGCGGATATTGAAATTTTGTGAATGATGTGTTTAGTGGTCATGGTGTTTGTTGTCCTCTGCTCCATATCTAATACAAATTGGAGGCTGCTAAAGATTCACTTTAATCGAATTAAAGTGATCAGTCTATGTTCTGCTTGTGTTCATCGTGTTTATTGAAATCTAGCTAGTTCCCAGCATTACAACCGGAATTTAAAAGTTGCAAGTCAATTGCAGTATTTTAAAAGAAAGCATTTAACCACATGCTGTGATAGTGAAACTAGTAGATATTTTTTTTACATCAGTGTTTAGCATTTTTTCTATTGGATCAGGAAAAATTTTGTTGGGTGTAACAACTGCAGTTGTTGTGGCTGATTCAGAAGATGGTGTAGAAGATCTTTGACTTGTAGTAGTCTTATTTACTAGCAACATTTGCTGTAAGTGAGGCTAAGGCTGGCCAGACATGTATAGTGGTATAGATTTTTGAATAGACATTCTTTCAATGGTTTGCTGCCAGTAGTTCCGAAACTTTTGCAAATATTGTCAGGATTGAAAGTCAGCTCGAACAGTTGAATAGTTATTTGAACGGTCCAAATAAGTGAAAAATCCTGGCTGAAGCTACAGCGGGGAGAAGGATGGTACCTTAACAACAGGAATAATAGTTCAAAGCAACACTGGCTAGGTGGTTCTAATGGTTCTCTATTAAATTGAAGTTTAGGTTTAGACAGGTGACTATTTTAACCTGGCTTGTTTTAGGATAATTTCCATCCATCCTGCTTAAGTCTGGGTTACTTACATGGTCTGTTGACCATGAGTTTTGCTTCAATGGGGCTGGTTCACTACAGGCATTTGCTGATCTTATTTCTCGAGCCAGAAATAGCTTCACGGTTTCTTCCATTTTGCCGTCAGGTAGATAGCTACTACCCGATATGAACCAGCCTATACGCTGCAAGCTTAAGATACATATACGCGCACAAACTACCTGAAGTCCACAAAATATTATGGAGAGCATGTAAACTCATGCCTCTGTGAGGAAAGAGAGAAAGGGTGTCTTCTCTGTGATTCCAAAATAAGATAAACTGTGGTGTATTTTCAAAGACTTAAAAAGAAAAGATAAAAATCAACGAGAGTGCTAGCCTAGCAGAGGAATCTCTTAAATCCTGCTAGCCCGAAGGAGTTACTTACTACCATCAATTTTCGCAAAAAATGGAAAAACTCCTGCAGAGGTCGGATAGCCAACACTGCATTAAAGCATCTATTGAGTCTTCTCAACACCATTTTATGCCTTTGGATTACAAATCGATAAGTCTCCTCTCTAAGATTGCCGCATTAATTACATATACTTGCGAGTCTTCGCGATATCGTATCCTTCCAGACTAGAGTCGCGCATCCTCATTCAAGAAGAGCACTCCCATACATCGAGATCTTGATTTGCCGACACTGTACGTATGCGATAGCGCTGATCAGAAGTATTTTGGAGGGAAGTCGCTCAATCGGATAATCCGTTAATTGAGGAAGATGCAGCCTGATAGACCACCACTTTATGGAGCAATGAGACATATGTATATTGGAAACGGACGCTTGACTCCGATGTTCTTAATGAATCCCAGAATTAGTTTAGGTACGGAAGCTTTAATTACTTGAGGCTTTAGAGTTGTCAGTCCTAGATGTTAAAACCTTTGAACTTGTAGTGTATGTGCTTGGCTGTCACTTTTCAGTTTGCAAAATCGGTACGTGTTTTGATTGCCCATCTTTCTGAAGGGGGCAATGAACAGTGCGCAGATCTATGAGATGATTTTAAATCTGATTTTCTTCAATCAAGAAGTTTTTTTATTACTATTTAGCGAGCAGTTGGTGAATTTCTTAGCCTATGCTTCTCTGGGCTTTTTTCTCCAGAGGGAGGCCACTTCTTTTGCTTCCCAGACTTATTAATCTTCTTCATATGGCGTTTTGAAACACCAAAGAACGGTTCTGGTTCAATGAAATGCTTGTCCGGGCCTTGCTATTGCTTATGGTACTTGTGTGTCCTGGAATCTATATCAGAGATATATTTTTTTGTGGTCAGCTGCGCCACATTCCCAGACCAATTTAGACTCAAAGCTGGTAGTATGTAGCTAGAGCTTTCAGAGCGGCTTGGCTATCAGTAGATATGTATGTAAATGTTTGCGCCCTTCAGGCTCGTATATAGGTTTTCTCGGAGGTAAACATTGATGGCGTGTATTTCCACCTGAAAAACTGTTGAAGATGCTCCTGGAGCTCTAGAGAGGTTGGACGCCCACCACTACCCTTTTGCCGATTTGGCAATCCTAATTGCACACGTCTTTTAAAAGTAAATTTGTTATAAATATGAAAACCACCCCCTGGATGTAATTTGTAAAAAATCCCGCTTCATAAATTAATGTTTGCTTTAAATTATTTTTCCGAGAAAGCCATGTTTATTTCATAAAGGAAGCGACCGTGCTCCTTGCCTCAGTCTTATTCTATGTCTTTGAAAAGCGCAGGCAGTACTATATTCCGCTACCGATATGAGATAATCAACTTCAACAGATACAGATCTCAAACATATAGAATATATGTATGTATGTATGTTTATTATATCTGGCGACGTTCGCTTGGAGGGCCATCTAGCAAAGTTAAAAAGAAACCTGAAGCAGTGTATAAAATACGATTGCTCTCTTGAATAATGCACAAACCAATACGGAATAGACCATAAAATTGGTTTCTTTAAAACGAAATATGTTAGTTGTAGTTGTGTGTATACAGTTGGCGCATCAAATTCTGGGAAAGTGAGAAATATTTTACGGCTAGATTACATGCACGACAATTATATTACTGGTGCAAAATATTGGATATGTGGAATATGTCGGTTGAATATTAATCTCGTAGGAATAATAATAAACAAATGAAATTCCCTATTCAATTATCGCATTCGCAATTGGATATTGAAAAAGTGTAATGCTTGAATTGTGATGATATTCAGGTTTCGGTTTAAAAGTTTTATTTTGGGTAAATATTATATTTTTACATTGGTTTAAAAACAACGAGGGCATAATATGTACATACATATGTGCTGGAAAGTGTTGTAGTTATTATTAAATATTCGTTGTTGGATATCGTTATTATTAGCGTATTATTTTATTTTATAGTATATGGTGTATTGTTTGCAATTTCTGCAGTAATTGCTTTTGTTTTATGTTTTTATTTATGCAAATATTTGTGGCACGTGCTCCAACAATTCTTTGTGGTACTTTTATGGGGAATTGTAAATTATTGTATTATCACATTTTTTAATAATTTAAATAATTTTAAAAAGTACCTGACAAATAATCTTGATAACCCTGGTAGAGGATCAAACGATTGAGGCCAAAACAGGAGTTTGGATAATAAAATGTATTTTGAACAAAATGTAGAGGCAGTTACCAAAGCAACAAGAAAGTACAAGAAGAAAATTGTCAGGCTAATTAGTTTGATGTCCAACCTAACCCGGCCATGTACATACATAGCTCAAAGCATGAACAACATGCTGTAAGATTATGAAAATTCAGATATGTACTGGGATGGGCATAAATTTTCTGGCAAATTTTTACAAATTTGGTTTTCTTTCATTATACCCAAAAATATTTACAACAGGTCTTCAAAATGTTCACCGTTTCTTCTCGATACACTTAAAATAACGTTTTTCGATCGAATTAACAATACGAGGTCTTCATTGATGATATAAAACTCGATTATTATCCAATGTTTGAGATCTTGGACGTTTGTGATTGAATCCGCAAAAAGCCATTTTTTTATCAGACAACAAACTGAAAAGTCCATCCCTGTTAGGTCCGGAGATCTTGGGGGCCAAGCAATGCAGCCACCTCTACAGATCCATCTTGGAAAGTGCTCGTTGCTGCCACAAAATGGTGTTCCGTTCGTTGAATCTATCATCCTCGGCCAAAGTGATGCGTATTTCTTGTAAATGCTGCAAGTACGTTTCCGAATTGACGGACCCGTCGAAGAAATAGGGGCCAACAACCCCTCGATAATTCATTCCGGCCCAAACCATATTCTCCGAGGGAATTTGCGTTCCCTTTGAGGATCGCACGAGGATGAACATTGGCACAATAAACGCAACTGTGCCTATTTACCTTGCCACGATCGGCTGCTTTCATAACTACATATGTACGATTCGCAGAATTTGATGCGTGGCAGATGGTCGTGCGGTTTCACCTCCTGCAGCAGATAAGGAAGATAAAAGTGCTTCAAGCTCCAACGATGTCTATTTGGCAGAGCGATGAAGGATTTTCGATGAAATTTTATGCGACCATCATGGTATTCTCTTCAGTGTTTTGGCTACTTCAAACATGTAATTGTGGTTTGGAAATTATATATCAGGGCACCTTTTTCTAAAACTCTCTTCAATAGCTCCATAATGGCGATAAAGACAATAAAACTGTTTCACCAAAAACGCATACTGTTGTAACGAAAACTTGACTCGAACTTTTTGTACCATTTCACTCGACAAAAAATTACCCAACAATACCGGTATTGGCCTGTCTCGAGGTCGTCATCATACTAACTTACTAACTGACGCATGGCCTGTTTTCAAGACTGCCAGGTGACTTATCCCCCCACGCTCGCCCCCGTTATATACCTGTTGTACCACAAGAATTTCAATCTGATCTTCATGATTGAAATCTGGATGAAAGTGACATTAAATTCATAAACAAGGATAATTTGAATGACTATAATTACTTTGATAACATAAACACAGAGGAACATAAAATCTTGAACTGTATTATGTATCTAAGATCGGTGATCATGATGAATCGAAAGGAGTCCCACAAGGTCCAATTTTGGCTCCATCGTTTTTCTTATTCTGTGTAGGTAAGCGACATACAAAGTTGTTCTTCACTAGGCCATAGGTTTTGTACGTAGACGATGCAGTTACGTGCACCACGTTGAGTAACAACACACGGCGACTGAGATCTATGGACATAATCTGTACAAATGGGGGTTGCTCCAATTATTACAGAAGAACTAAAATTGCCATCTGGGCTTAGCAGAGGACATGAAGCCTTTCTCGACCATTGTTGCTAAGTTTTTTCGAGAATAATATTTCTTCTGCAGTTCGCTAGTTAAAGGGCTCAGAAATTGAGTGTTGGGCATAATAGTCGCAGCTTCCTGGTATGTATCCTGGAGGCGCAGGCTATGGTTTAGCTGCCCACTCGCAAAGTCTTAACTTCCGCCCGTAAGCTGCAGGTATTAGAAAATTGTGTGCCACAGAAGCCTTCTAGGATATCTTTGAAAAACAGATAAGGACCTAGTATGTACACAGTACATTGTATCACTGTAAACGACTACCACGAAAACCTTCGATAAGTAATGTCCTTATGTCCTTATTTCTTTGTAAGCCACACACGTAGTTAGTGGTTGGCAACAATTTCTCTTTAGGTTAGTTTAACATATGGCTTGTTAAAGCACCTGTCAGTTGGTTGGCAGTTTTATCCAAAAAACTGCAATTTCATAAAAACTCATAGCGTACGATCTAGAATTCTAGCATTAGCACCATTAATTAATTATCCAAATTGCTCAGAAAACTAATAAACTTTAACAAGAGGCATTGGTGGAGCTGAGGTTTTGGTTAGTGAAAGCTGGGGATTGAAGCTGGTTTGTTTTATGAAAACATTGATAGAATGGAATCCTGGTGAAGACTATTCTAATTCCAACGAGATAAAATTGATATGATGGTGTGCCACCTATGAATTATTCAATCGATGATCTAAGCAACCAAAACAAATTCAAATAAACATTCAAATAGGAGAAATCGATAAATCTTTTGATGCTATTCACCAAAGTTGGCAACAATTGCGTCATCGTGATTTAACTAATTTAGATTTTCAAGTCCTGTATTTAAGCGACTAGATCATCGCTGGTATTTAGAATTATCATGCCATCGTAGTTTTAAAATAAACTAAATTTCTTACACTTTCTGATTGGGTTAAGAATAAAGGAGTCTCTCAGAGAATCATTAAATTTTATTTAAGAAAACATGATCAATCTTTTCTTTTTAAAGGAAGAAAGGATCAGCTTATTTTTAATATCCTTAATGAAAGAAATGCGAAATATTTACGCGTAAGCAGCGGTAGGCTGGTGCCGGCTTTTTTCCAAAAAAAATACGGTTCCGTTCCCTCACTTATTTTACGATTATTAATTTTTCTGTCATTTGCCTGGCATCCAGGCATCGGCAGGGGTTTTTTAATCAGAAAGAAATTCCTAATGGGCGTCATCATCCAGCCTCAATATACTTAATTGCTCCGCGCTTTTCTTTGATGATTTATTCCGCCGCAAGAATTAAAAGGTGACAACAGAACGCTTTAGCAACGTCATTTGCCTTTATGGGGGGCCGTTACCGTAATGGAACGTGATGGAAACGCACGAAAATTGGAAACGTTTCTCCCGTCCGATGTAAAATGAGGCGAATGAGTTCTTGGATTTCAGACAATATTTCTCGCCTCTGTTATTTATGATTTTCGATGGGAGAGATTCATGTCTGAACTAACACGTAATTTCCCGATTCATCTCCTATAAGCTACGCTCACTAGTCATCTAAGTTTTGCGGTGTTGTAAATTAATGCCGCGATTTGAAATATTAGGATAAATATGGATAACACGTATAACATTTTCACTTTTATGAACAATGCTAACTGGGATATTACCTTAATGAAGTAGTTGATACAAACTTCAATTAATAAATATACTCAGTGACATTAGAAGGGTTACACCTAGAAGGAGTAATTTTTTCAATTTGTTTTTTGTCATCAAAATAACTATATTTACAAGGTCAATCTTTTATCATTGATACATACCGTCCATGATCAGCGCTTTCTTTGACTGCGGATCACTGTCATCAACGCTTGAACTGGTCCAGAGAACGCCAGCATTGGGAGGCAAAATGTTTTCGTTTTCCTTAATAGATACAAGCCACATATTTTATTTTATACCTATTATTGACTTACAATTAGTTATATGCAAATGCAATATTGGTTCTTCTTCTTTTTTAATTGCAGCTGTTTACATTCCTCCTTCAATATCGTCTGATGATCTTGAAGTTTTTTTCAGTGCTTTGGAGACTTATTACTTAACAAACAATTCATCTTAGTTGGTGATTTTAATTTACCCAATTTAGTTTATATGGATGGCATTCAATGTCATAAATGCCAAACACTTATCCATTTCATGAACTTGTTGCAAACACAACAACATAATAATATAAAAAATGCGTATGGACGAACGCTTGGTTTGGTTCTTTCTAATTCTAACTGTAACATTGTAGTTTCTCATTCGGATTGCGCACTGGTTCCAGAGGATGCCTATCACCCTGCTCTTTCCATCAACTATGATTATTCACCCTCATGTATGCCAACACTGTTTCCTACTTTCCGGTTTCGTTACAATTTTCGTAAGGCTAACTATGTAAGTAATATCCTGCTTTATAATGACTTACAGCATATATATTGGTCGATGCTCGATAGCTACCACGATGTGAATGCTGCTCTTAATTGTTTTTATGATGTACTTTATTTAGTTTTAGACATGCATGTTCCTCCTAGAACAAGCTCTACATCACGTTATCCTGTCTGGTTCACTAATGAGATAATGAGGAACTTCAAAATTAAAGATTATTATCATCGAAAGTGGGTGGCTACAAGAAATGCTTTCTTTTTATATGAATTTAAACGCTTACGATCATTAACTAAAACTTTAGTCCCACAAGCATACAGCATTTGTATATCAAATCTAGAGAAATCTATACAATTAAATCCTAGCAATTTGTGGAAATTTCTTAATGATAACCGTAAGATGACTCGTATCCCTGGGGAGCTCTTTGATAATACCGATGAAATTACCGAACCGCTTCAAATAGTAAACGCTTTTGCAAAAACTTTTTCTGATGTGTACGTGCCTAGCCCAGACACTGTTTATCCCACTTCTCTAAGTTACTGCCCCTCCTTTACGTTATCTTTTGGTTCTCCGGATGAAATAATCCAATCAATGTCCACTCTTGCTAATAAATTTACAGCTGGTGATGATTTGATGATGAGTTTCTTCGCACGTAATTGCAGATATGTTTTTGCTGCACCTTTGACTACTATCATCAACCTTTCAATAAAAACTCAAACTTATCCTGGACTTGTGGAAACGTGCTATTGTGTGTCCTATTTATAAAAACGGTGACAGATTATTTTTATGCAGTTACCGTCCCATCTCCATTTTGTCTAACTTTAGTATGGTTTACGAACAACATCTCTACTCTAGAATTTGTAATAATATTCGTCCCTATTTGTCACCAAGTCAGCATGGTTTTATACGTGGACGATGAACTACGAGTACTACTAATTTATGTACTATTTCTCAATTCTTGAGTGAAGTTCTAGATGGAGGTGAACAAGCTGACGTTGTTTACATCGACTTTTCGCATGCGTTTGCTACTATACACCACGCTGCCTTGTTATTCAAATTTAATTCCTTTGGCTTTGCTCTATCAGGTGTGCCCTAAGTGTCTAATCTTGGTCCTTTGTTATTCCTACTTTTCATTAATGATTTGTTAACAAAGATCACATGCTCCATCTTGGCTTATGCTGATGATTTAAAAATCTTCTCTCAGATTTCTGATCCTAATGATCCCCGTTTTCTTCAGAGTTAAACGTACTACTTATTCATTGGTGTCGCACATACAAGTTACAATTAAACATCAGCAAGTGTTGTTTCGTAAGCTCCTATACTTTCCCAGTATGTAATTGATGGAAATTACCTTGAACGAAGAGAGTCATTCAGTGATTTGGGAGTGATTTTTGATACACAGTTAAGCTTCAAACAACAACTCGAAAATGTTACAACTTCTTAAGGTGTTGCTTAGGTAGCCCCACCTCTGTTTATGCGAGAAAGTATGACAGCTGACCATTTTACTACCTTATCTAGATGCCGTTCATACGTCCTTTGACAGCACGACAATGGACGTCCCCATATTGCTCGTCGAACTATAGACTTTGTCCAGGAAACAGGCGTTAATGTTTTGTCGTGGCCACCCCGTTCCCCGGATTTAAACCCCATTGAACATGTGTGGCATATCATGGGGAGGAGACTGTTCACTTTGCACCATCCTCCACAAACATTGGCGGAGTTAATCAACGAAGTTTAAGTTGCTTTGAACGAGGTGCAACAAGCAGACATCGACCATCTCATTTTGCCGATGCCTAGAGGTGTACAAGAGTGTACTCAACAACGGAGTCATCAAACATATTGGCAATTTTATTATTATTATTATTATTATTATTATTATTAATATTAATAAAATTTCTATCACATTGCCAAAAAATCAAATTAAACAAATGATTCCTTCTGGGTGTAACACTTTTAATGTCACTGAGTATACTACTCTGTAATATGTATTTTTTTTCACCTACTTAATGAAAACAAAGTATTCATTAGATACACTGTAATCGTACTTTCAGTCGAATAACGATTAGGAATCCACCATCGCATCTCCATGTTTATTTTTTATTTGCTAGAGGGAAAAACGTAAATAATGTATTCAGATTGCTGTGATTATACACAAATTTGCATGTAGTAGTATCGGAATACATAATCACCTGGCTGCTACCGAATTAAATATGCAACAGTTGTACAGCCGACCGGTCTTAAATTATACGTTTTACGATCGACTAGCTCGGAAAGAAATTAACAGACCAGGTAATTATGCTGGCTATTAATACGAGAAATTTAGCTGCGGTATTTTAGCGCGTAACTCGAAACTGTTTAAGCATTTCCATCACGTTCCTATAATTGATATCTTCTGTTAGATTTTTTCATTTTGCTTTCGAGTAGATTGAATAGGGCTGACGAGAAAATAGACGAAGTAAGGAAAATAGAAGATATGGAAAGGAAGATTAAGTTATTAAATTACATAAATGAGTCTAGATAATTTATATGTAAAAGGGAAAGGAGAGAAAATTGAGGAAGTGACGGTTAGATACTGCTTCTATGAGTCAGGGTCCTGTGTGAGAAACTAAGATTGTAATTGATAGGATTATGTTGAAGACTGTTGGCGCCAAATTAGATGGCGAGTGATGGAGGCCTTGCGAAAGATTAAATATTTTCTTAAAACAACACCCTGATCAAAATCCAATTAAGTTGAGCTAGACCGCTGTTAAAAACAACGTCGGTGCAAGAAATGTAAATAATACAAACCTTCCCACTATTTCTAGTGCTACGTGGATTTACTCCCACTGCTCGCCATCTAATGCAGCGATTGGTATACATGATTAAAAGATTCGTAATAATTATAGAGCTAACTTCCTGTACTTGTTGTCTGTCTCACATTTTAGTTCTTTGTTTGATTATCTGCAGCAGATATTAATCAATGTGTAGAAAACAATGTACCCTGTTCTTTCATTTTCCTTATTTAATGCCTTATTATTATTTGTCCCTTTAAAAAATAAAAAAAATAAATTCTTGTTGGTACACAGGTGAAAGAAATCCAATGAAACGGCGACAAATTGTACAAATAATGAAACAAGCGCTTTACAGAACAGAATACTGGAGCAACAGATATTGTTTACAAAGGTGATATGATGAGTTTATATGCAATAATAAAAAAGGTACAAGCTATGGTTACGCAAGGTACGCTCTGAGAAAAAGTAGTCGGGACGGCTAAGGGCGGCAGCAATATTCGGTTGCATTGCTGTCGCGCTTATCCGTCCCGACTACTTTTTCTCCGAGCGAGCCACGTACCCAGGTAACTTTCTACGAATAGGTGAAAATTAACCTGTTAAATATTAATTATATTGATTGTCATATGTGGAATAACGGTGTGTTGTGAGGGTCAACAAACTCGACACCTCACCGGAAGGAAACACAGCGCCCAACAAGATCGGCCCACTCTGCGTCTGGAACGGTAGTGGGACCACAGAGGCCAACTAAATTTCGGCCCACTCTGTAAACGGACGGTGGTGATTCTGAAGAGGCCAACTAGATCGGTTCACTCTACAGAATCTTCGGGGTTATATGGAGCCAACAAAATTTCGGCTCTTCCAACGGGCAGGATGTGCTGGCCAACTAAATCGGCTCCGGCAATCAGGAAGGAAATGGAAAAGAGCTGGCAAGTAAGTAAGTGGATTCTAATAGCGAAACGCGGCCTTTATATACCCTGACCAGCACCTTTTTACGGCATGACTTCATAAGCAAACACATTGGCAAAATATACACAGCACATCAAAACTCGACCTATACAGGTGAGATCAAAACTATTTACATATATCTAAACTAGTGCAAGAAAACAATTTAAAAATAAATATAAATTCGGTAAAAATAAACGGAAATAACTTCTAAAATTTGTTTTTCTTGTTACGAACGCCGGAGTTCGTTACACGATACACACCTCAAAAATATGGAACTATTGTTACTGCTTATTTAACAAATTTTCAGTCTGCTGTTTTAATGCAGCGTGAATTGAGTTGCCATTTTCTTTGTAGTCCTGTTCCGTGTGCTCAAACAATTGAGAGTTTGGCTGAGCGCCTCGTGCATTCTGGGTCCACTATAGAAGTCGCAAGAAGTGGCTGGCGTCGTAGTGCCCTTTCGAATGAGAATATCGCTGCTGTTGCCGACCACGTCAGAGAGAATCCACAATCATCAACGAGACGACGATGCACACAATTAGGGATTTCGTATCAAAAAATCATAATGAGCGACTAAGTTCATTTCCACAGAGAATTCACATTAAATGCAAGAAGAGCCATTGCATCCCCATAACATGAGTGTTTGGAGTGGCATTTGCACTGAAAATGTGATTGGCCGTTATATTTTTTGAAGACGCCGATGGCACCACCGTTACCGTAAATGGTGAGCGTTATAGGCAGATGCTAAACAAGTTTCTTTTTGCCACAAGTTGTTGCATTGGGTCTCGGTCATTGTTGACTTCCAAAGCACGGAACAACCACTTACACGACTCGGGCTGCTATAGAGATTTATATACACCAAACGACTCGAAATTGCCTTGAGGACGCTGCAGGCGACGTTGTAGAAGGACGCGGTCTTCCCTTGCTGTGGCTGTCCCGCTCGCTGCTGAAGGCGCGTACGTCTTACTGCAGCCCATTCTCGCCATACCCGTTGCACATTCTTCGCTCAAACTAGCTCAAGTAGCGAATATATCTACACACTGGACTTTCTTACCGCACTAAGAACGATCGGTTTCTCCCACCCCCTTCGGGCTTCATGGCGACGGCATTTTCCATATATCGGAGCCGCTCATTAAAAAACGCGGCGATGGCAAAAGTCGGAACTCGCTGCATATACTCGTGTATAGGAAACCTTGCTTGATGCGCTGCAAATTTTATGGATGCATCTTCGCGCGTTCAGATTATACAGGGTGTGCTCGTCAATTATTTCTAACAGTGTAATAGGGAGATGTGCCAGTTAAATTCTATGATAGATAAAATCATGGCTTAAGTAAAATGTTGTGGTTGTTTTAATGCAATACTTTAGCATATAGAGATATTTCTAATCGAACAGCACTTAACATTATACATCTTTCAATGTACCGTCTAATCCGTACATTTATAATGGCTAAAACTGTCAGAAAGTTAATAATGCCACCGTCTAATACTATAATCCCATTGCGTATATATATCTGCGTTCGAATGTGCATATATATACGCGGGAATTACTTCCTTTAAATTAAGCGTCTCAATAAATACTCATAATTGAGAGATATTCGCGTAACGATTAGGGATACCGATGAGCCCTTTATATGCGTGTTCATATAGTATGTATATCGGGATATATGTGTGCGAGCCAGTCGCATTAATGAGAACTATTAAGCTTCATCAATTCGAATTTCGCTGGGTCGGGATGTGAGGCGGTACGAATACCACTTACGAAATTAGACAAGTCGGAATTTATCCAGTAAATTGAGATGTTTAGATGCTATTCCCTCTCGAACTAAAGACTTAATTCGGATAAATGTTTCGAATTAAATATATTAGAAGATTTATGGCTTCCAGAGCGTGCGTCCAATTTAAATTCTTTGACAGTTGTTTTGCTACTTGATTATCTAAGTTTGGTAGTTTAAAAGAGTTCAGGAAGACGGATCCAAATATTTAGAGGAAACATATTTCAAATGAATATTTGAAACTGAAGAAAAAAGATATAGATCATGATCAAATTACATATTTTTATCATTCCAACGGCTGCAAAATTTTTTGTTAGTGCTGTTCGCAAAAGATTAACATTGGATTTTGAATCCTACCAAGGAAACACCACTTTCGTAGATGATAACGTGAAGAATTTGAGTGTTGAACTATCTGCTATGGTTGGATTCTATTTGAAATCTTGTTGCAATCCTTGCAGCTGATGATTTCGGGTAGTTTTGTAAGTAAATGATCAGAGATTACGGCAGGATTGTATTGTAGAATGGTGTCCAAGTTTTAAGTACCTCTCATCACTGCAACCTATTGATCTATTGTAATTACCCAGTTGCAATTAATACCCTTCTAATGTAAATTTCTTAACGTATCTTACGATTGAGTTGAGGAGCTGAGGAGGTTCTGCAGTTGAAATTTTCTTCTGTAGATGTTTAAACTTTATCAGAAGTACTGTTTTCTTTTATTGTAGAAAAGTGTATTTGGTATTTGGTTGTTTTAGTAAAGTCAATATGTGTTGATGTGCTTTTCAATCTTTTCGAGGCGATCAGTGAAAACGACCATTTACTTAGGTCTTGCTGACTTCGGTGGTTAGTTTACATCACCTCCACGCGAGGTGACCCTTCAAATCCCCCAAATCGTTTGTGCAAGATATCCAATGTGCCTTGACAATATTATCCAATTCAGGCCAAAAAAAAGTTGATAATCACCGCCCTATAGCGCTCACCGGTGACGATGATGGCGTGGCCAACATTGTCCTGAAAGAAATATCGACCGATAACGCCGCCAGCCCAAAATCCACACCAAACAAAGACATTTTCGGGATGCATTGGACGTTCTTGGATCCCATGTGGATTGGTATCGTCCCTAATTCGACAATTTTGTTTGTTGACGTACCTATTCACTCACAATGGGTCTTATTGCTGAAGATGATTTTTTGATAAAAACTAGGATCAGTTTACAACTGCTCCAGGGCACAGCGAATGCACGTCGGTGTCTAGTCTTCAGCTCCTGTGTCACTTGAATTTTGTACGGATGCAGGCCCAAGTTCTAGCGCAAAATTTGTCATGGTGTTGTCTGCGAAGGGCCAAGTTCTTGCGAGCAACACGAAATCGACTGCCTCGAATGCTGCTGCACACTCTCGCGGACAGTGGCGATTTTGAGCGTTTTCTCATCATACTGGTGTTCCTTCCTTGGTTACTGAACCTATCTCTCGGTAGGACGATTACGATGACCGTAAAACGGTCGAAGTGTGCGGAACGTTGCCCGCATGGGACACCCATTTTGATAAAACGCTTTTATGATATGCACGTGTCTTGAACGCTTCATCCTTCCATTGTGATTTGGCAAAACAGACTGAATAGTCACAGCCAATCTGACAGATGTAGCTTCAACAATATAGCCGCTACTAACTGTCAAAGTTTGGAAGTCCCTATTGGTAGACTGTTTACAAGTTACAAGTAATATTTTGAAATTGCTCGACATTAGTATCACCTTGGGTTCTGCAGATCATAATATTTTACTCTTTGATCGTAGCAATAATTTTGTGAAATTAATGCCTAACTGTCTGTCAAATAAACATTCGTGGATCGTGGATTTGTACTGTTAAAAATCAATTCCTCCCTCAGAGATTAGTTATTGGACCATTATTCTTCTATCTGTATATTACAAATGCTATCAGTGTGAGTGATGTCTTGTGATTAGCCTCTATCATAGCTTTGGACTAAACGATTGGATAAGTTTGCTAGCATACATATGTAAACCAACATTTAGATATCTTCCATAATTTTCTTTTTGGACATAGGTATATTGATTATTAATCCTCAAAAGTTGTTAAAGTTTAAATTTTTAAACAGATAGACCTCCTGAATTAGTATTAATGTTAAATAAAACGTCCACAACGTACGGGTGGCAGTTGAAAGCATTTAAGCATTAATTTTTTTACATCTGAATGTCTGTGCTATTTATTCGGTTATACTTTCGACACAATGGAATTATTGGCAAGTGAAACGGCGTAATCGTTGCAGTAACAATGCCTAAATCATCTCTGTATACTGCAATAGTACAAATTGCCTAACTTTCAATCCATGACCAGAGATAAATACACCACCACTACTCTGGACATTGTATTGACCTACGTCTATTTTCCAAACCAACTTTGATTTATTAAACGCGGCCATAATTCACACACAAAGAGTTGTAAACTTCAACGAAGTGCATAGCGATTTAACCATCTCCCATTGTTGATTTAACACTGCAATTCGGCGTGTACACGCTTTATGCGTATACAATACTTTTTGCCAGTATATTTTTCATTCCATCATCATTTGTTTGATTGCTATCCATCGCCGGCCGAAGAACAAAGAACATTGTTTCCATTGTTCGGAACATTACGAGTGTGTGTGAGCGTTGTGCGGAACTGCAAACGGAACGCGTACGATGTTACGCCGAATCGATTTTAAGTGCTTTCAGGTCCGGAGCTGTATCAGGGTGCTCACCAGACTAATCCGCGAATTCCACCAGCAAGGACGACGAAATTATTCCACAGACGCGATGCCGGAATCTATCCCGGTTCAGGTCTGTCGAACAAAAGCACATAAATTCGTGTGGGATTTAACTTTTTCCGATTACAAATTTATTCGGTGATATATTTTTATTCATTTAAATGTATTCGTTTCCAGTCGAACTAAGATTGAATAAAGATTAACGATTGAAATGTTTCAAATGCTGCGATGCAAATAATAGCTAGTACTCGAATAATTGGATAAGAAATGAGATTAAGTTGGAGTAGAATATTTATTTCTGTTAAGCATATACATACATATATGTAGAATGATGCAAATTTGATTATGTATAATCTTATTTTCTAACACGATTGCGTCGCTCTTTTATTTACCAACAGAGACTGTAGCCAAGTAAATATTTAACTTGCTCTTCGCGTATGCTGAGTGTACACATCATGAATACGCAAATAAGACCGACGCGCAAACTAGATTAGAAAATATTGCGTTCGGCCGATAGTATCCTATTTTATCGACGGCTTCTTAACGGGGTTCTGCGATAACGGTGACGCAGCGGCACAACAACACACCATCTGATGGGACCTCGTTTACGCTGATACATCTACAAGACCATAATCGTCGGCTCTGGTTAATGCATCTATCGTGTAACGCGCTTTATACCGCAGATTTGGACAAGATTTATCACTGGAGGTGCGGCGAATTTACGATTCCGTTCTCTATTAATTAATGTGGCGTGCATAGGTCGCCCGTCTGTCCAATTAATCGCCATAATTTGACTGTCGAATACAATATATTATACCCTGCTAATACGGCAGTGAGTCAATTGTTTGTTGAGGACAACGCATTTGACGGATTGGAATTGTTTCGGCTGCGCCGTCTGGTGCTGAAACGGTTTATGTTGTACGCGCAATGTGGGAACTTGTAATCTTTAATTGCCAGTATTGTTTGG
>SMLS01074121.1:0-30594 GCA_004785975.1 Popillia japonica
ATTGTAGCAATTCACCAGAATTTATATATTAACAACGGAGCCACAGACACACGTGCTACTCAGTACGCGCCATCTTACTACTAATGTAATGTATTTGTAATGTGTGTGTATGTAAAATATTGCTGAAAAGATTATAACTACAATATAAAACCTACTTTGAGGGCTATATTATATAGCAATATAATTTTAACGGTTTAATTTAGCATATATATAATAATGTATCTTAAGGGCGCGTTAACAGTTTAACTGTGGCGGGAATTCAAAATACGCAATTTTCGTTTTCTAATACATTTCATGGAAACTTAAAATAAATGAAAAATTAATGTATTCATTAAGAATCGCTGTGTACAACTTGATTGAAAACTGACGTAGAAAAAGCGGATAATAACAAAAGTATAAAAAATACTTTTGTCATTATTCAACTGTGTAACGATTTTTATCAACGACATGGTTAATTATAATGGACATAGTTATTTCAAATCAAAAAATTGCATAAAATGTGAAAACTAAACAAATCTATTAGAAAATACGGTTTTATGGATAAAGTAGATAACTATACAGTATACGCTCTAATCAGCCCTAATCTGTAGTCTAACACCTTAAGCGTAAGAGGGCAGCACTGTAGTTGAATTTAATCATATTGAATTTAGTGTTAGGACGTGGACATGGTGGACATTATTGTGATATACTGGATATACTCATAATCTATTCTTTGAAAGTATCTGACAATTCGTAACTACAAGATACTTACTTATTAAATATTAACTCTCCAGCAGTTAATAAGAACGTCCAATTAAAATAAAAATACAGATTTACATTGAAACAACCAAAAATGCCAAAATTTACTATACCTTATTAACACAACCACATATAAATGCAGTACATGTACGTACACTATAAATAAATATATATTATCGGTATTTTACCTCTCAGATTTTGCATCAGTTTCGACCCAAATATTTTTATTAATATTTCAAGTTTCACTAAAAGACAAAAAATTGTATTCTGTTGTTTGTTAACACAAAACATATGTACATACATACCTATGTATACTAGAAGTTATTCTGATTATTATTGTCATCACTGGCATGCCCTATATCTACGTCACATCTGAAAAATATATTTATTATACATTATATGTAATTTTTTTTTGTAATATACATATACCGGTCGATTTGAGAAATAGGATAAATAATGCCGGGAAGAGGTAAGGGGTATGAAAATTCGGTAAAAAGTGGGGACGCGTATGAGTCTATGAACGGTGTACTCTACAATATTGGTGGGGACGTAGCTCCCTTCACCTCCTCACCGCTTTAAATATCCTATAATAAATTTGACTTTTGTTCGAATTGCAAGTGTTATCATTGACCTAAGAAGTGGAAAAACTATCTAGATAATAAGATAAGTTAAAAGGTCATAAAAATACATATATAATAAACAGATATATCGGTTCACGATTCGAAGACATACACATCACGAACGGAATTTTCGGAATCTCCAATACAGAAATAACAAAATACCTATAAAAGTAAAATATTAACCTAACTGTGAATGCGATTTTATGTTGGTAGAGGCGTGCAGCGCTGCCATATAACCGTCTGTCATTTATCGTATCGTAGGATTCCCCATTTATGATAACTAACCTAAAAGTGTAAACAAGTCGATTTTGCTACATTCTTGTGATGTCATTCATGACGTACACATCTTCGAATCGTGTAGAAAACGGGCAAGCAATAATTCCCATAGTTCCTATAGCTTCATTGGAAATATTGGTCGTAGATTTACCTTCTCTTTTTCCATATTTCTCTGTTTTTGCGACTTCTAGTTCCAGTAGTACTTTCTATGTCTATATACCCCTCTCTGCCCATACTGGTAAAAGAAAAGTAAAGCAAATTTGAAGTAGTCATGTTGAATTATTACAGAACATAGAACCTAAAATAAGTAACATTCATTTCTAAAGAAGGAAACTTATTACATACATGTTAGTATACATACACACCCATGTAAGCATGCTGTCCACAATTTGTCACTTATGTAGGTACTAACCCGGAAGTTGCGTCCAAAAAATGCACACACTGGGACAGAAAAGTCCGCACAAATGCTACGAAACCAATCTGTAATGGAACGAATATGCAATAGACGCAATTGCTTTTTACAACAGCACCAGAGTAGCACAATTATTTCATTTTATGCAAACTAATTTTCTCAACAAATCTACGAGTAAAGAATTAACAGGAGATAGTATAAAGTGGTAGGGATATATCAATTTGTTAGACGGAAGTAACCACATTGTGTCAGGTCAGTTATTGCAATATGGTGGATTGTTATTTTCCGGTAGAATATAAGCGAAATGGATTTATATATGAATCATAGTAATTATATTATATATTTTTTTGTAAATTGACTTGTGAGTGCATGGCTGCACTGGGAAATAAATATATTTGTCAATAAGAATGTTTTCTCATCGATTCTATTATATGTCAAACAGCTGGCATTGTGTTGTGTACTCCATGTATCCAGTGGCGCAGCAGTATTTATTTTTAATGAATGTTGGTTGATATTTCCTACTGGCCAACAGTTGGATTGCGTAAATTATACATATGTTAATCCAATTTTAAAAACATTTTAATTCAAACTTAAAGCTTTATATAATTAATATTATAAGAGGAGGCAAGTATTACTGTAATTGTTAAAACGTGTACAAGACAATTAGGTACGTCTATGTATTGCGGCAGCCATATTTAGTTACCACTTTGGTCAACAAAATTCATTTCGTATGACTCTCTCCTGTATATTCTTAACTCGTTGCAACAAATAGTATAGGCAACGCCATCTCTTGCCTAATATAATTTCACGGGAAGTATGATTATTCATTAGTTCGAGTTATTGATACTGAGGGCTGTTAACGCGGCCTTAACAGTAGACACATATTCCAATTTCTTTCCGATATACTTCGCTAAAATGGTTTGATAATATTTCCTTGTATGATAGTAACAAATGATGAAATTTGTGTGTCTATTTGTTTCCTGAAATATCTTTTATACAATCACTTTTGCTTTCAGACAACTATCAGCACGAATTCAGAGTGCCAATTTGACAAACTTTAAACCAGACAGGCCATCTCAACCAGTACCTTTAAGACGTCCACTCACCGGTCCAACTCATACTCAAGAAAGAGCACTGAAGCGACGCAGGTAAAATAAACTAATACACATTTTCTCTTTAGAATAATTATCGTTAGTATGTTGCCAGTAACTACCAGCACCAGTACGCCAAACAGAGGTGCTACAACGACGACGACCCCGCAATCAGCGCCAAACCGCAATAACCGTAAGACACTTCCACCTCAAAAAATAATAGCAGATTCGAGAGACTTACTAAAAGCTGGAGATCGGTCGAGAAGATTAACATCTCCACGACCAACGTCGAAGACACCTACATCTAAAGGAGCTTTTGTTAACGAACCGATAGCTAGATCAATCGCCGGATACGTCGTGAATAACATACCCAACAAGCTGCAAACGTTCAAATGGATAAGAACAACAAAAAAAGAAAGTGTTTGAGTTGCTACGTGCTGCAGGCAACTACGCTATACCTAGCACAATGTGGACTTTACTGTGATATAATTGAGCAACAGTTCTACTATGGTCTAGTTTGAAAATCAAAAAGATTTACTCAAACGTAATATATGTAACTCGTTAGATTCTTATGTTATCTTCTTATTTTGATAATACTTATTTGGATACTGAAACCTTGGCAAAATAAATAGTCCACATAGTTTCTATTCCGTGTTTTTTGTAATTCATACACAATGTTGTGGGAAACAAAGATCGGTCATCATTCGCTTGGTTAAGCAATACCCCATCGAGTATATGTATATTGAGTAACTAAGACATAAAAAATCAGTACTGAAAGTTCACCTTCAGTCGGGCAAAATTGTAGTTGAGTAGCAAAATTTGCCTTTTAGGCTACAATGTGTAGAGATGCATAAAATTCCCGATGTTCCTAGATGTCGCTCGTGGACAACCAACAAAACTAGGACAATAATCTGATGGTAATTAGCTACAAACTGCATACAGACTTTAAAATTGTAGTAGTTACAAATATTAGATAGAATACTGCAAATATAAAAAATTACGTTAAACGATTGTCAAATCTACTACACTGAGAAAAATGTTACAGCAAAACATTTTATTTAGAAATTTATACTTATGAATAGTATAAATTGTATTAAAATTACGAACACTGTGTTTAATGGCCAACAACAATTTTGTTCCTAACATCTTAAAACAAAATGTTTTAACATTAAAACAAAAGGTTTGCTACATTTGATGAAATATTTAAATAAAAATAATTTACAACATCTAGCAAAACTAGTTCATTGGTTTTTAAAAGTATTTATATTGGTTTTTAAATAAAAGTAGTTTCAGTTTATGCACGTTGGAACACTAATGAAATGAGAGAGAGAAGGTTTAAGGCGCTCGTACGTAAAAAGAATGAGATGCAGTATGACGCGGTCTTTGTATTATTAAAAAGGTTGATATTGGCGGTAAAACATCGATAAACACCACGTACTACCTACCTACATATTTCGTTTGATTGTGTATAAAATTATTGTTAATTGTAGTACAAGCAATTTACTTAAACTTACTATAAAATATAGTAAATTGAAGTATAATAGGTACTTAATTTCCAGGAATAAATTTATTGTTAAATTTAGTATGCTATGTTGCTGTCCTATATATAGCAATAAATTATACTAAAATGCAGTATATTTATACTTATAAATACTATAAATTTTTCTCCGTGTACATATCATAGTGCTGCGTTAACGAAGTTAATGTATACATTTCGTTATGAACTCACATGCTTTTTGCAAAATTTAAAGGACTGAGAAATTGACAATGTAGCAAAGTATTATTACAAATACCTAGGTACAACTAAATTAAAATGGCAGTTTCTAATGCATAAAAAAAATCTAAATAAATTTGAAAGGTGGTCACAGTGCAGACAATTTCTAAAAAACTGAAATATGGTGCTACTACCATTAATCTTCTCCCAAAATACAACAATTCTTACTAGACTTATGAGAATTTCGATTTGAAATCAATTACCTATTACAATCGTTAAATCCTTCTTTTTCCACACTTAAACAGATGTACTGTACATACCTATACTAAATATCAAAAACAAATGGAAAAGGAATTTATTATTTTTTTAACAACAATAATTTTGTGGCATTTTTATAGTTATATCATCTGTAACTTACAGGTTTTCTAAAATTATGTGTTGATTCATTGAATTTCCTTTTCAAACATTAAGTTTAAAGAAATTGCTGAAATTGGTGCTGATGGTGACATCTATATTCTACTAGAACTATGATTTCTTGTGATTTTAGTAATTTCGAAAATTGTGCGATCTCTGAAATAGTATTACCTTGGAAATTATAATTAGTGTATTAAAAGGGTATCTAGTTACTACGAAATACTGTTAATAAATGAATTGCCTCATCTTACGTTCAAATATCATAAACAAACGTATTGCATAGTAATAATTAGGAACCTGTAGCACTATTAGGTTCAATACATACATGTCGTGGACTTGTTTGATGTTAGATGGCGGCTCATGTAACTAAATTCTCTAAATTCCTGTAGGGTACAAACTACAGCTATAGCACAAACACAAACCGCAAACGTTTCTAAAAGAATGGATTATTTAATATCAATACTTATAGGCACCTTACACGATCAAAAATGTTGACAATGTTCGTATTGACAATAAACCAGTCAATCCAGTATCAATACTGCTCAACCTTAGACGACCAATAGTATTGACAATACTTTTGTCAATAAATTTGCTTAGTACCTTTGTTTGTCACGTTCTGATTCATTACCAGGGTCAGCTTCTACTGAAGTACGTTGAAGGATGTCTCAGAGCCGGAAATAGACTATATACGCTCCATCATGACTGCGCTGTGACTGAAACGACTGCAATATTGATGCAAGTATTCATGCGCACCCTCACACGGTCAATATTATTGTCCATATACCCCCCACTTGCCGGTATTGATGTGTGGATTTCAAAAAATCTGGATTTTCGTCAATTGTCGCATCAATCCATCAATATTCACCTTACATGGTCAATATTATTATCAATACTCTCTTGTATTGTCAATATTTTTGATCGTGTAAGGTGCCTATATTCACAGATAGATGTCGCACCATGCTTGCAATCAATCGATCAATCAATAGCTTATAGCTCATAGAATTTCGGAGATATATAAAACAATGAATTCATACAAATGAAATAGATAAAAGAAGTAAATATCCCAAACTAATCGTTGCACTGATAGGTTATTTTGATTAGTTTCACTTTCAGTATAAAAGTTATTCTCACAAATCACGTTTTGATACAAGTTTTTTTGCAAAAGTAAGAATTACGAAAGCAATTGCTAAAATGACGGAAAACGGATTTACAACACAACGTACACATTTTTACAAGAAAAATATGTAACGCTTTTTTTTAATAGAAGTCTCGTAAATATTTTGGTAACCTCAATTAAAGAATTTCTTGTTACTATCACGTACTATTCACATTTGAGATCTTCATTGTCGACACCTACCAAAAATTATTAGTTGCTTTTTATAAAAATTGATTCCAATACAAAAAAATAGGAAAACAATATTGCAAACAAATTATTACTGTTAACATAATTCAATATAACTTCAAACATTTGAAACTTCTTTAGTATCTACTTTCACGTGTAGCAGGATTTCATATCTAGATAATTTAATAAATACATTCACAATCCTGCAGTAGCAAACCACAGTGACTTTATTAAGTGTCTGAAGGTTTTGTATAAAATCAAGTTCTTCAGTCACACCACACAAAGTAATTAATAATGGATAACCTCAAGTGACTTAAACACACGGAAATATGGGTCCTTTATTGCGGATTCGATTTTGTTTCTTTTCATCAAGGCGTCCATTATGAGCAAGAACGCCATCACCCTGAAACCACAATCTTTATATTGTAGTAAATGGAAAATTTATCTAGTCTCGGATTTAATTTTCTAAAAACAGTGATCATGAATCCTGTCAATATTTCGTCATAGAAAGGAGTTGCAAAATTCTCTCACCGACTGTTCCCATCTATACTTGAACTGAAAATCGCATTTAGGCGACTTCCACAATTTTACGTAGATTCATACGATGTCTGTCTAAATTGTTGGATAGCAAGACAAACATTTTGTGAACAAATTTCTAGAATATTCACTAAAGCACACCTTATTATCAAGAAGGACAAATATTAAAGCTTTCAATTTGAAAATATTCAAATTTTGCTCGCACGTAATTTCCATGTCATTAAGTTGTAAGAAATTCATATTTTTTTCTGCAAAAATGCAATGGAGGCTAATCAAGCATCTAAAAAGTTAAGCTAATTGTCATCCCTTGTAGTAAAAAAAGACAGTATTATAAATCTCCTTTCTTTCTACAAAACGCAAGTTAAAAATAGCTCTTTATTTTAGAAAACAATGCACTAATTTCTGGATGAATATCCTCATATACACAATTAAAAGAGTAAAGTAAAATATTCAGTATAAAAATGGAGTTCAAAAGGTATGGCAGCTTTGTTAGATCAGATAAATATATTTTAATGCCATGGAACTTCTCTAGGTTGTGAAATTGCACCCAGTTTAATATACCGTGCTGTTTGTGATATTGGTGGTGTTGGTAAACCAGCTGAGGAACCAACAGAAGACTGATAGTTTTCATTTGATAAAACCTTTGAACCATCACCTTTCAGGGCAGCCACTGATTTCCATGAATTAATGTAGTTCACTAAAATTGAAGAAACTAGTTTTAAGTTCATTGTATTTGAAAAAATATACTTTTGAACATCCTGACATAGCCATCATCTCCACTTGAAGCCAATATAGTACCAGTAATATTCCAACAAACCCTCCAAACAGTACTTAGATGATCTTCAAACTGTGCTGCGGTCTGAACATCCAACTTTGTTATTCCACTTTGAATGCTATTATTATCACTAAAAACATATTTTCATTTAAAATATGTTGACAATTTGTTAGGCAGTATACATACTTGACAGGTGTAAGATTAAGTATTCGAACATCCTTCGTAGCAATTGCTAATACATGATAACTTCTTCCCAAGTTTGGTGAAAATGCTAAATCATGAACTGGTTCAGTAATACTACTAATAGTTTCAATCTTAGTCCAGCGCCTACTATTTTCACTGAATTCATATATAAAGACCTTTCCTCCCGTAGCAGCACTAGTATCATCACACCCTACGGCTAGCATAGGTGGATGAATTCTAAAATTATGATTGTTAAAAGACAGATACTGACATAAAATTCGGTCCTACTTAGAAAAACTAGGATTCCAACTTAAACAACTACATGATGGTTTACATTGTACTTCATGCTGCAGAGTCCACTGACTTAAATTCATAACATCTGGGGCTTCATAAATCCTAATAATCCCATCTGCCGAACAAGTAGCCAGTATTAGTCCTTGCGTCTTTGGTCCAAATTTTACATCTGTTACTGAAGTCCTTGAATCTACTAAATTAGTTCTTCGTACCCAGTATCTTGTACCTCTCTCACCAGGTCCAGGATTTTCTCCAACTAAAAATATATACTCAAAATATATTTGAATTTACAATGATACAAATATTAACCAATTTCTTCCCATACGGCTGCTGTTCTATCAAATGAACATGTTGCAAGAACTTGACCAAACTCTGGATGTGCCCATGTAACTTTCCAAACTGATCCACTATGTGCCTTCCAACTTGAACTAAGTGACCACTTTCCGTCGTTATTTTGATCCCAAACCTAAAATTTATAAAATGAAATTCTGTACATACAATATATTAAATTACTCACCTTTACATATTGATCGCTAGAGCATGTTGCCATTCTTTGACCATAAAAATCGTACGCAACATCATGAATTAAGTCTTTATGCTCTGCATTAATTTCTTGAACTTCAAACATTTTTTTAAACAATAATAAGTAACATAACCTCTAAAATTCACGCCTACCACAGTGTCTAGCAGGCATCTTATGGTACCAGGGTTGCCACACACACACAAGATTTACCTACATAAAGAAAATCACAGCAAATAATTTATCCCCATAATATCATACAAATCAATTGCACCTTAAGACGTAAATTATATTGATTATTAATAAAATTCAATCATACATAGACCTGAATAACCCGTATGTCGGAAAAAACATTTATTTGGATCTTAACGCAAAAATGTCATTTTCTATAAAAATTTTGCTGCTTTCCACGAATTCTAAAATAAAAATCTAAATATTCTCTTTAGCAGCCCAGGAAATTAAAAAAAACGCACTTGAATTAAAGAGAAACCATTCTATTATATTCAAGATGATATCCTCTAACCTCCACACACATTTCAGCTTTACTAAAGCTTTACGAACAAATTATTTATGAACATTGTGGATCATATCTTCAGTGACAGAATTTACCACTTCCGTAATTTTTTGTTCAAACATTTCGATATTGTTATTTGGTATTATAAACATGCTGTTTAACAGATTCCCATAAAAAATCCAATGAATAACTTAAACCCAGAAAACGACCGGGAAAATTAAAGGAACTCCAAATACGTATATTGAATCACATTTTCATTAAAAAAAAACGAATCGATCATTTTCCATACATAACACCACACCACACATTAGTCTTTTTGTAATACCGACTTCTAGTTGCAATTTTGAAATTAGGATTTTCTTTCGACCAAAATCTACAATTTTACTTTGCATCTTTTCCAACACTAATCGGATTATATTGTTTACCTGAGAAGGATGAAAACTGTAGAAATAGTGTTTGTTTATCACATTGCAAGGGCTAAAGAGGTTTTAAATAACAACTAATACTGAAAATGTTGATTATTGAAGTTTGTGGTGTAGGAATGTAATTTATAATTTTATTAGTAAATACATGTCTACAAACTTAAGGTGAACATAGATTTCTGTCTAATAACTGCGTTGATAAATAATTTGTCTTATGGTTCCAAAACTAGTTTGTACCTACCCTATTATTAAAATCAGCTAAGTTAGGAGAAATACAATAATTATTTTATTTGTGTTTATGTGTTATTAATAGGTGTTGGCAAACGCTATATACTATGTAATAATACAGATATTAAAAGTATCTGAAAAAGAGTATATTTCTGTAGCTATTTTAAATGTGTGCGTACCAGTTCATAAGCATATCGCTTTATTACTACAAACATCCAGTTAAATGTAGAAAGTTTTTGTGTGCTCCGTTAGGTCCATATCGCTTGTCGGGTGATCGGTTTTAAATCAACCCAGTGTACATTGAATTCATACTTGCTACCACTATTGCTAGTGTTTTTGTTTGGCAGATGCTGGATCCTGGTATTCAGAAAAAGAAAAACGATATGCCTTTCATGTCAAAGATTTTGAATTAAGTAAAATAACAATTTCATAGATTACTGGTGTCTGTTAGGTTGCTGTAAAACTTTGTAGTCACTTTACAGGAGTGTGTGACATAATTCTAATACAATGACATCCAGAATGATTATCGCACACGGGACCATAACGTACATACATACGTTACCGCCCAAATCTACATTGGTTGGTAATCCAACACAATCAAATTCTATTCATAAATTCAGTGATGTATCATGAATGTTTATTTAAGTAGTGTCGCCGCTTGGGGCGTGTCTTTAGTTTAAATAATACACTCGTAATTGTAGCGGTATTTCAATATTTCCAATATACATATATTCCATATATTCCAATATACATATATGAAAATGTGGGCAATATCTCGGATGCATAAAGTTTATGCAAAAATAACACTGTATGTCTATATATCTTCTTTTGCTAGGGCGCACCACTGCTGAGATATTCAACCCTAAACATATAGTTGGCTAGGTAGTTTTTAAATGAAATTATGTATTATTTCATCCAATTTTAAGGTGTGTAGTTTTTTTACTCTCCAATAAGTGTTTTACTATTCCTTGGACCTTAAGTGAAAAAATATACTCTTAATGGATTTCCATAAAATGCTCTGTTTCCGAGAAAAAATAAGTTTCACGAAAATAGGAAACATTTTGTTTCGATATGCATTAAAATTTCTATATACTCATTAAATGTGTATTCCGTTTTTATAACTTTTTTATAACTTAGCAACTAGCAACTAATGAAAGTAATACATAGAATACCAACAACAAATAAATCACATCCCAAGATATTGAAATAAAAGTTACATATTTTCGTTAATTGCATTAAAAAACCACCTAGTCAATTCTATGTTTAGGGTTGAATATCTCAGCAGCAAAAAAAGTTATATAGAGATACAGTGTTATTTTTACATAAATTTTATGTATCCGAGATATTGCCCACATATTCATGGACACGCGAGAGTTTTAAAAATTCAAACCTGAGTACTACAGTAGCAATACTTAGACTTAGTGTTTTTTGTTTGCAAAATTTTAGAAACTGGTTGTACTGTTGTAGCTTATAGAAACGATTATTGCCAAAAATAAATATTTAAAAGGTTATATCATTGCAGTATATTTTTATTTGGTACATAAGTATGTTCTAAAATATTCTTAATGTAACCTAATTAATTACAATAGTTGTTGACAATGTCCACCATAGTTATCCAAACACAAATTTATTCTTCTTTTCATATTCTCAAATACTCTTTGCAGTTCATCCACTGTAATTTCTTATAGTGCTTGTTGAATAGGTGCTTGCAATTCCGCAATATTGTGCATACGATTTCTATATACCTACATTATTTGTCAGTGTCCCAAATAAATAAAAATTAAAGGTGTCAGATCTGGTGATCGAGCTGGCCATTGTCTTGTATTAATTAGACCATCAACATAAAATTGCTCCAAATATTGAATTATCTGCTGTGCTGTATGAGCAGTTGCTCCATCCTGCTGGAACTAACCGTCTTGCAATTCATCATCATGTAAGTGCTCAACAAATTATTGTAATGTCTCATTTCCACATCTTTCTGCAGTAAAACCATGAAACAACGGGCTTTTTGGAATGCAAACGCGCTTCAAGTGACAGTGACAATGATGGGGATGACAACGCCTATTTCGAAATACCTAAACTGTGAAGTAGTGAAGTATTAAGCGCAATAAATATGTGTAGGCGATACATCAATGCGAAAAGTTGTAGTAAAAAAGCTCTAAAGTCACTAATAAGTTTGTAAAATGAACTGTATCCAGTTAATGCAAGAAAAGCGACACAAGCTAAACTATCTGATTAGTAGAACCAAGTTCAAAATAATGATTTATTTTTAGTTTAGTTTTGATGTTGTAAAATTTTACATTTAATCTCTTTCCAATTACTAAATTTATGTTTCGTACTGTCGGATGTCGTTAAATAGCTATATTATAATGCAACTGAAGCAACAGCATTCTATTCGTCTGGTTTATTATAGGTTGTTTTACTTTTACAATAATTTCATATTTTCTTTGTAATTTGTATAATCTAACGGTTGGCATTCCATTAATATTCAAATAAATATAATGTCACAATATACATTAAAAATTATCTACAATAAAAGCGTGGCAAACTAACAAGAGCACGCATCAAAAAGACTGTAGTATAATATGGTAAAAATGTATCTTTAATAAATTCGTAGAATCTACCGTTAGCAAGTAAACACATGTATCGAGATTTTAAATACAAAGGAATTATGCCTGTCCGAAAATCTATCTTTACTTTTCGATTAAAATACATAAATGCTCCGATTGAAAACAAGTGTGTCGCAAACATCTTTGTCTATTGTTTTCGCAGCGAATGCCGCCCGCTTAGTTTCCGTTTTTTGTTGCCGGATATATAAGAAAGCCGAAGATGTCCGATGCATATAACGCGCTCTATGGAAAGTGTTATTGATATGAATCCAGCAGCAGGGGGAGACATTACTTTACAAACAGAGTGTACATACTGATACATATGTCCCCGAATAAAAAAACAACCTGAACAAGTCAAACGGCACCACCACGACACGATATTTTATTACTTAGTCATTTGCGGCGTCCAATTTTACATCCACGTGATCTATACCTGAAATTGATCGCTTACAGATAATGCGGTTTTTTTGTAATGTTCACCACTCACCGATACTTGTCTATTGTGCTATGGAAAAACAAGCGTTTTGTCAAACTTTAACGTCAAAGTCACACTTTGTTGATGCTTGTGGACTTTTTGATTTGGGAACGTATCAAGGATCTGGTCTACCAGACTCCGGTGAACACGAGGACGGAATTAGAAGCGCGGTGCGAACAGCATGTAACAGACTCTTTCCTCAAGAAGTACGAAGAGTAACGTTTAAGGGTGTGTCTTCATCCCTAACACTGTTGAATGCGAACAGCAGCCATTTGGAACAACTATTATAATTTTCTAGATTTTTACATCCGTTTTTTAAATAAATTAAAGTATCTTTTAACATTACCTTTTGTCATCGGAGGTAAATGCGGATAATTTTCGTTACACATTGTGCTAGTTCTACTAAGAATTTTGTCGCATTTTCCGTATATACAAAATAAATTCAGAATGTCTTCATTTGTATAAACGTTGTTTTCGTTATCGCTATCCATTTCCACTCTATATAAAGGCACTTAATGGATGATTATTAACTCACAAGCTTCAAACGACGAAGTGTGACGTTAGACTGACAATAAATCTTTAAGAACGCTTGTTTTTCATGACATACTAGTTAAGTATCGGTGGTGTGCATTTTTCAAAAAGACCTAGTTATCTCTTTAACTAAAAATTTCAGGTATAGGACATGTGCAGTGTAAAAGATGTAAAATTGGGCGCCGCAGCCGACTAATTGTAAGTAATAAAATATGGGTGGTGTCATTTGATAAAATTAGGTTATGGTTCTTCAAAATTTCGAAAAGTTAGCGTGCCATAATAAAGTAATCACACAATGTAGACAGCTGTTCCCGCCGTCAAAATCTAGTCGAACAAGTTGTTTAAGCATAGTATGAATTCTGAATTTATATTCGGAAAGTCGAGTGTTCTCTGATTTTTTGAAGAAATGTTTGCTATAGCAATTCAAACGAAAAAATCGAATAACTACAAAACGCCCAAATCAAATTGCAAAAAGTAAAGGTGTTCATGAATCCAAATATGTAACAATATACAGGGTGTCCAATTTAAAATAACAAAGTTGATGTCGATTTCCGATGTATCCGAAAGCGCTAGAAATCTAAAAATATTTTTATTGAAGAGAACACCTCAGTCGATTATATATAATTCTGAATTTCCAAATTTATATTTTGGCAATAACTTCATAAACGTCTATGAACGGTCTCGTTGCGACGCTTTGTATATTTGCGGCATTCCGTTATTTTAAAACTGTATAATTATTACCCTATAGCATTTGAGTAGAGATTCGCCGATTTTTTAAATTGTAGCTGAGGTAAAAGAATATATAAAAAATAATCCCGATTATTGAAAGCTTAGAAATTATTGCAGATTTATTAATTATTAATATTTCTTTGACCATCATTACATATATGGAGAGTATGAAGTACTATTCACAGGAATATTAAGAAAAATTCAGTTTTCCCAAAACTGAAGCACTACAATTGGGCACTTACTTACTTAATTACTTAGTAATTTAGCAATGGTATCTTATGAGTTACACACAATGCAAGTATTACATTATAATGTTAAACTGGAGATCTTTTACTAGCGGAAGATAACAATTCTATTAGTGCATTAACATTTCAGTTACATTTATGTATTGTCTTGCAAAATTAGATTTTAAGTTTACGCAAAATTAAAATATGAACGAATTATGTTAATGTGTTTTTAATATTCCCTACTATTGTAAAGGTCTATTAACTACCGTAAGTGAACATATAAATTTTATATTTTCTTTGAAATTTGAATATATTTACATTATAATATATCCTTTATAAGACTAGGTAGAATTATGTTAATCCAAATACATACTTTTAATTTAAGTGTAATCTTACCGAGATATAGCCCATATTGTATATATTTGGTGGGGGTGATGATTTCCGATTTTCGATCAGCCACGGGAAAGATAAACATCTGTGTAGTCTTGTGCGGAATTTCGTGTTCTTATCACTGTGTACGAACTAATGCCATCATAACATAGTGTTTGTTTTTATTCATCGAAATCGGTAAATAAATAGTGCAAATTCGGCTCGTCATCAGTATGTCAGAGCAATGGTATTCTACATTCGAACGGGTTAGTATGCAGACAAATAAAATTTTATCGCAAGAAAAAAAAACAAAGTGCATATGTGGACGTATTGAATTATTTGTATTTGTTTACAGTGGTCTTCATCCGATTTTAAGAAGTTGGAAAAAGTAAAAAGTCTAATACTACAATGTACTAAGAGGAAACAAAAGAATGGTGAGTTTATACATTTTTATTATATATGTATTTAATATCGTTTAGCCCACTATTTATATTGTCAGTTACAACTGTTACTAACTCACCACTGATTCAAATTTATTATGTAACTCAATACTGAAAATTTTGAAATCTGTTTCCGATTGTGTATATAAGCACGGTGAAGTCCCGAAATATCCGCTGCACTTTTTGTAAAGATCCGCCAATAGTTTCTAATGTCAAACGCCATTGTACCACTATCAACAAGACAAGACAAAAGTTATTTACTACCACATACTCAAAATATTGTGGAGTTCAAAACGTCTAAAACCCCAGTATTACGTTGGCGAAAACAAAAACAATGGTTTTTTATAAAAGAATAATTATTGCACATATAATCTAACACGTTCAGTACAACAGCACTGTTGTCACAGTTATTAAATACGTGCATGTAAAAGAAAAAAACAAATACTCTCATTGTCCCAAATGAAATTAAGCTGTTGACTAACTGTCTGTTGGCTATTTATTATTATTTATTTAAGCACTACAAATAGATTATAAATTTGTTATCTTCTAATGTATTTCTAAAATAAATAATTTGTAACACACATACTAAAATGTTTACCTTATGGTGTAGGGTATAAATTATTTTTGACAATTTACTTGTGTATTTACATTATCTACTTAAGCCCAATTCACACATATAGGGTCGTGCATAGACCGTGCGCGGACTGTGTCGTGTTATTCTAAATCGCAAAAACGACTTTTCCATATAAATTATATGAAGACGACACGGTCGCAGTCTAGTCGGTGCACAGTCCCATAGGTGTGAATTAGAAGCGGTCGCCTTCATATAATTTATATGGAAAAGTCGTTTTGCGATTTAGAATAACACGACACGGTCCGCGCACGGTCTATGCACGACCCTATATGTGTGAATTGGGCTTTACTAGGTGTTAGTCCTAGTGGTATACAAATTTTGTGCGCTTTTTTTAAACTTTTGGCATTGCTTTTGCTTCCGACGGCCAACACCTTTCACTCAACCACCTGTATTTTGCTGCTGTATTCTGCCTTCTAGTCATTACCCATGATTCGCATCCAACAGTTAGAATTGCTCGGTATATGGCTTTAAACACGTTCATTTTTGTTTTCTTGGCCATCTTTTGATTTTTAAATACATATTATATTCATTGTGTAGTAAACTTATACGTTTTTTTGCATCCTATTATTGATTTCAATGCCTTGTTTTCCTTATTCATCTATATCCATCCCAAGGTATCTAAAACTTTTTACTTGTTCGACTTCATCAACTTACATATTTATTATTTTACTTATTTCCCCAATTACCATCACTTTAGTTGATTTGATTTTATTCAGTATTCTCATGCAACATTGTCCCATACCTCCTGATTTCTCTGTAGATGTCTTTCATTTTCTGCCATAATCACAACATCGTCCTAGAAGCTTCCTTCTAAAATGTCTACTCTTTTTAGATGTTTATACCTCACGTACAATGTTGTAGCTTTTGCTGTACATTTTTTAATTATTTTTTATCAATAAACACCGTCAAAAAACCGTGGACTTAGTCCTACTTTATATCTTAGTCCTTCTTGTGTTGAAAAAGCATTTGATGTTCTAAGAAATAATTTTTTGTAAATGTTGTAGATTGTTCTTATCAATCTATCGTTCTTCTAGCAATAAGTTTCTTCCGTAACTTCATTTTCAGCACACTGTCAAAGGCTTTTTCTAAATCTATAAAGCCCACCTATAATACATACATATACATTTTTTCCATGTTGCAATTGAACTTCTCAGTTATTTATTCCACAGTAAAGAGGCGGTCCTGTATGCTTTTCCCTTTTCTAAACCGTTGTCGCTTTTAATTTTGTATCTATCACTTGTTCGTATTTTTTCATAGCTGTGCCCAGTAAAGTTATCCCTCTGTAGTTATTACAGTTGCGTTTATATCCATATCTGAATACTGGTACAGTGCGAGCAACAATGATTGAACCTTGCCAATATATCGAATATGGTGAAACGAAATATACGTGGGCGTAGGAATCAACATAACCTGAACAATAAATTAGAAGCGTTCATGCAAAATCAAACATCTCCACTTTTGGCCAAAATTTGGTTTGATGTGATTTTGTAATGTTCTTGGTCGTTTGCAACGCTTACAATGATCGGTATTATTCAAAGTCAGTTTTATTCCATAGTAATCTAAACTACAATATCGACAGTTCAGTCAAAATCAGACATATCCAATTTGAAAATTAATCTTAGTATATCGAGCAAAACAGGACAGAAAAATCTTATATTAGGATATGCACCCAAGAAGAAAAAGACAACGCAGAGCATACTAAAGGAACTGAACTTGTCTGTGACTGTTTGAGAGACTGTTTGTTGTTTTCTGTTGTAATTTTCATTTAATTTTTTCAATAAAAATATTTCAGAGTACCAATTTTCTAATCTCTTTCTCGTAAAACAAAAATAGTTAGAATTAGATGCATGTGAATTATATGTCACCAGACATGTCACTTGCATTCACGCAGAACAATACATATCCATTAGTTTTTTTTAATTTTTCATAACCAAGACAGTGTTAAAAATATTATTTGCTACACTACTTGCCATATAAGTTGCACAATTATAATTGCAATGCTCTTAGAATAAACTGTTTTTTTGTTTTTCTCGAAACTATGTGGGCATGTCTGATTTTGCATTTTGCAAATATAAACAGACAAAATGACAGACTAATACACTATTTTAAAGCAAATCAAAACGCATTCTAATTAGAAGATAGTTTTCATAAAATTAGAAACAAATACCTATAGAACCAGCACAGTTCAATCTTTATACCGTATTATTAAAGCGATTATGTTTTCTGATTTTTCTGCCTTAACGTGTTTATAATTCTGTCATTTTTGCTTTGCTTTGCTGTTTGTTTCCAGTTTGTGTCCCAATTCGTCCCGCTTATTTCTTATGTCGGCCCAGCTGTCAGCGTTTTCTTAATTCTCTTCTTACTCGCAGAGCGCAGAGGTATTTTGTCGTTTCCAAGAGTGTTGTCTGCATAGGTTCCAAACTTTTCAGTCAGCACCTGTTTATGTCTTTCTGCTATTTCTTTATTTTGTAGTTGTTAAGATTTAATGAATTCATATTCCTTTAATTGGTTTATTTTATCCCTATTATTTTTTTCAGTATTCTCCAATTTTTGTGATTACAAAAAATGGTAGCTACGCATATCTGGTCCACTAACTCCCGCATGTAACTCTTGAATATAATATTTTCCTTCTGTTATTCTTTTCTACCAGTACATAATCTATCATCTATTATTTCTGGTTTTTATCTCTCTATTTATGAATTTCTTCATGTGCAAAGAATGTGTTAGTTATTACTAGATTCCGTATTATGTAAAAATCTAGCATCGCTGCCTGATTATTGTTTCTAGCATTTTCTCCATGTTTACTATTACTATGCCTACTATGACTATCTGTTATCTTATTTTCCTATTATAATTATTTTTTCTTTTGAGTCTTCCGTAACTCTGGTTAGCTCTTCCCAAATTTTGTTTTTATGTACTTTATCATCTTCGTTCTAACTATTATTGTCTTTATATTAAATTTTTGTACATTTTTCTTAACTCCATTATAAATAGAGAATGATTATTTTCCACTTTTATTACAGCAAATCGTTTGTTTTTCTCTCAGTTATGGCTAACACTTCCAAATTTAGTTTTCCAAATTCCTGCTCTAATTCGTATTTTTTCCAGCAATAGGTACTTCTAATATTCTATGAGCCAATGTTCCCCGTTTTAGTGGTTTTTGCCACTTTATTCGTAGCACCTTTCTTTCCTATATCATTTCCCGCTTTATTTTTTGTTGTTTAAAACTACCTTATGTTAGCTCATCTTCCTATTCATTGCTTTTTCGTCTCCTTATCTCAATTCCGGTTCGCTCTACTAGTTAGTATTTTGGATCTTTACGTATTAACTTCTTTCTTCCACAATTTTATTTGCAAAGTTTCCTGTCGACAATTACCTTTTGGTATCGTATGGGGACCCTCCTTCCTTTTTCTTTCTCTTCCTTTGCAATTTGTCGTATATTTCTATGTATTTCTCTTTCATTTTTTGTCATGTCACTTTCGGTTTCATTGTTTCTTAATTTATACTTGTTTTTCTGTGTGTTAGTTTTATCTTCTATGCTACCCAGTTCTATAGAGCGCGTTTTTTGTAATTTTATATAGAATATCCTATGAGTTATTGTTTTAAACCTTCGACCTCTGACAACGCTTCTCTATTTACTTTTTTACTTTTCTATTTTAAGAAGAAAAATGGTATATAAATATAATACATATAAAATATTTTTTTTATGTATGCTCATCTTTTGCACTTCTCAGTACAATATTTCCAATTATAAAGAAATATTGACAGAGTTTGAGTATGTGTGTATTATCTAAAATTGCATATTAAAATGCAATTACATTTTTGAAAATCTAATTTACCAGAGAAATTAAAATGAAACATTCTGTATTGTTTAGTGCATTATACTCCTAATTAACCAAAGAATCATATTTGTATAAAGTTGTAGGTACAGGATCATTCTCAGTAATAATTGTGCCAGAATAACATTTATTGGTAATCGTTATAAAGTAGAATAGTTGTTTTTCAAGTTGTTCGTTGCAGTATCCTGTTTAACCGTTCATTTATATGCGTAAGCTTCAGCAATTGAACAATTAATTAATTTAAATAATCTGTGGGAAACTCCATTACAAAATTATTAATACATATGATTGATATTCGTCAAATGCATTAAATAAAGAGGCTTTAGCAAGAAAGGTAATCGGTAACTAAAAAAAGAAATTTTTGTAAATGATCATTTAGAAAAATTCCTGATGTGTAATCGTGTGGTACCCATGAAACATTTGATCTCGCAATAATGGATGAACCCATTCTTTGTTGAAATTGCCATTTCATGACTAAGATCTCGGGTACCCAAATGAGAATTTTTCGCTACATGGAGAAAGTCCTATACTACTTCACTTATTGTTACTTTTATACGACGTATTTTCACACAATAAATTCTGCTGATGAACAAAAATTTGAGAGAAGTATTGCAAAATTTCGATCAATGTCTTCTCTTAGGATATCGCTACGCATATAATTTGAATGCAAGTACACGACTTCTGTCAGATTTTCCAACCAAACGCGTGGTTAATGTTTTGTGCGGCAGTCAATTTAATTTCTAGATTACCCTTAAAAGGAACACTTCTACCAACTATTTTTGATATTATATAAATACTTCAAATTGACGTTAAATTACAACTTGCTACAATAGACTTACAAACTGCTTTTTTTAATAATTTATTATGGTTAAAAAAAGTAGTTAATTGCTGATTTTAGTACACTATAAGTAAAAATAAATAAATAAAGTAGGTATTAGTGGAGATGACCAACTTAGATTTGAAAAGTACCTAAATAAAATTTTCACAATTTTATAACTTTGTACAGCCTTATATAAATATGATTCTTTGCCAAATTGGAAACGAATGGCACTAAAGATATGCAGATTCGTTTATTGAAATTTCTGAAATAAATTAGATATTCACGTTTTTGAAACGCTTTATATAACTAGTGCAGTTAGTTGACTGATGCTCGGATAGTAAATACATGGAACACTTGTTTTGTTGCAGGATTGTTTAATGGAAAAATGTATTAGTTAATTTTTCGAAGACGGTTTACAAAGTAAAGCAAACAACATAAAAATATATTAGGGTGTTCGATTTAAGAAAATGCAGACATGGCCAGTACTATCGATACTGAACGACCTTTATATGTAGTTGTACATATTTTTGTAAAATGGCTCTTGTTATCTCCTATGACCTTTGTCAATACAATTGATTAATAGGAAAACAGTAATCTTCATAGACGCATTAGGTACTGCACTCAATATAAGCTCTTTTAACTAAATAAATTGTTTTGGCAAAAAAAAGATAAATATCATTACTTTTGAATAATAAACTAAATATATCTTGTTCTATTTTTTACAGATATTCCTGTAATAATGTCAGAATTGCACAACGAATCGTCAACTAGTTTGTACGACCGTACTAAATCCAAAGAATCATGCAATCTTCCAACTACAACAAAACCTGAAATTTTGGATAAAACTGGTCTGGTAATAATCAAAGACGAACTGGAAAATAAAGCGGAAATGAACATAAACTTAGATTTAATTCCGGATTCTACTCTTGATACAATACAAGTAGATGATTTTAAGTTTAAGATACTTAAAGAATTATATCACGACACTAACAAGGATTACAAACTGATCAAGGTTAATATCATACTACCTAAAGGAAGTACGTATACTTTTAGTCCAGAAAAGAACTGCGAGCAGGACCATGTTAAAGATAATGACAACCAAAAGTTTAAACCCGAAAATTTTTCTCTTCTTACAGACAGTTTTGTGAGTTTTGCAAACTCTATAATTGATATGGGTTCTACGGACTTTACTGCAGCTAGGTTTACTTCTTCAAGTCCGATACCAGAATTGGACGAAGGAGAAGATGAAAATCAGAGTTCTTTTAACCACTTACCACATGTTGATGACAATGTCGTAAAGGAAACGTTGAATAACACCACAAATATATCGCTTGAGAAAGATACAAAATTAATACAATTTATAAAGAACACATCTACAGATACCTTAAACCTTTCGTTAACTGAACAAAGAAGTTGTATCAGTTTACCAGAATCAAGACAAAGTGTATCAACCGAATTAAGTGACAAAATATCAAAATCACCGGTAGACAGTTGTACATACTACGATGATCTTAAGAAGTGGAACTGTTACGATAGAAATCTAAAAAATGAAAACTACAGTAAAACCAATTGTGAAGCTATGCAACCATTTTCTATCACAAATTCGATTGTCGATAAACAAGTACCAGATGTTTGTAAAGCTTTAGCGAACTTTACCGTAAATATTCCTCCGATAATGGGAAAAAATGCCTTATTAGCGAAATCAAACATTACGAAACACCAAAAAGATACAATGAATGGCAAAACAGATTCGGAGATTATAGAAGAAATCGTGAAAGACAAATTTCAGGAATTTTTGACAGAATACAATAATCGTAGCATTAAGCGAAAAGCAAAAAAGCAAGGAAAAATGTCTGAAAGTGAAAAAAATGACGACGACTTAGAACGCGTATGTAACACTGACAAACAGCAGGAAATTGCGTTTGAAAATCAAAAAACTGAAAACCAATGCACAGATGACAATACACTTTTGATTATTCCTGAAATAAAAATAATACCGAATAGTATAGCGACAAGTAACGTACAAATAAATCAAACTGCAGAACTTATACAATGCAACGAATGTCTTATTCCTGAAAGGTCTTCGTCAAAACTAAATATACCAACGGATTTTCAAATGCTCAGCGCTGCGTCTTCAGTGACAACTTGCGCATCTCGCGATTTTGGAGAATTTATTGAAAGTGGTTTATTTGATAGTGAATTCCTTTTAAGTGATGAAATCGAATATGACTCGCAGAAATTTCTTGAAGCTGCATTAGGTGAAAATATTGACCAAGGTGCTACCCTTTATGATGAACCATTCGACGTAAGTAGTTTTAGATTGTTTTTAATATTATTTATGAATAATAGATGAATTTATTTGGAATTTACTTTAATTGTTCAAGTGCACATATTTGCATCAGTTGCAGTAAGTAATATTACTTACAAGGCATAAATGCATTTATCCAATTTCTTCTATTTGATAATATACTTCCAGATCGAATAATACTGAATCGATATATTGTTTTAGTACTATTGCAATACTTTACATTTATACAGGGGCGCACCTGTTTATTTATAGCAAACTAATTATTAGAAAGATGTCACAATCTGTCCATTCATATATCTATTCCCGTAAAATGTCATTGATTAGTAAATAGAAATTAAAAAGGATTTGTAAACTGTATTTGGCAGTAATCAGCAATATGTATTAAATTTTCCACTGTTGTGGATCGTTCTTTTATTATCATTTGCTGGCTCCATAACTCCCAACAACTTTCCATCGAGAAAAATCTTTAATAGTTTCGGTGGATATACAGGATGTATTTGAAATAAAAGCAAAAAATATTAAGAATGGTAAGATACAATTATGTAGAATATAAATTCGAACAATTGTTGTTCAATTACGGCGCGAATGCCAAAATTAAAATCTCTCTTATAAATTGTAATATGCGCCGCCTATTGAATCGGGAATGTTGACCTCGATCTATCTAACGTAAGAGATCGCAAAAGCAGCTGCCGATGTTATAAAAACTACAAGATAATGCTGATGTGTCAGTTTTTTAAATAGCTTTGAATGAAGAGTTCAATAATACACACATAAATATTGCCTGTCGCTGCACTTGCCCTCCGCTACATACATATAGTCATTCGAAAATATTCGACAGTGGCACGACGAATATTTTATAAATATCTTTGTCATTTTTTCTCGCGTCTGTGAAGGAATTTGCGCAAAATATTTTGGATTTAAGTTTAATAAAATAATATCTTTCCACTTTAATAGTTACAGTGTATTGATGATTATACAGTCGTTTTTTTAGATACTGTCTAGTTTGCCCTACGTAACATTTATTACAGTCTTTGCATTCTAATTTATATACGACATTACTTTGATTATCTTTTTTAATCTTAGTTTTTAAATTTGTAAATAACTGTCTGTTATTGTATGGTGTAAATGTAATGTTTATATCTGATTTTTTAAATTCGTATTTAATTTTGTCACTTAAGTCGTTAATGTATGGAATTGTGTGATATATTTTACTAGGGCAAACTAGACAGTATCTAAAAAAACGACTGTATAATCATCAATACACTGTAACGCATAACATAACCGCGGAAACTGCTTTGTCTAAGCATTCTAAAGAATTACGACATAACTTTGATTTTGAAAATGTTAAGATTCAAAAAAAAAGAAAATAGTTATAAAAAAAGATTAATATATGAAATGATATACATTAAAAAAGAACATAACGCGGTCAATTTTAGAACTGATATAGAAAATTTAAGTATTATTTATAATAATGTAATCACCTAATCACGCCTGAATTTTATAAAATTAAGCTCTTGACTAGGTTTTTTTTGCCATGTTTTTCCCTAGTCCTCGAACAGAATTGTTAGAGCTTGACAAAAAAATACATTGATATAAGGAACATTAGTGTTATGATTATAAATTTACATTTCAAAATATCTTAAATTGTCCAATATATTGTAAACATAATCCTATATATCACTGAATTCTTTGTCTATAGATAATTTTGTTGATAGGCATGGCTAGTTATTTATTTATAATTTGACACTAAATAAATGTCAATTTTATTCCACTGAAGAAGTTGTTACGAAAACCAGATTATAAATTTTGTAAAGGTTTTGGAATAAATTTGACTTTTGTTAGAATTGCAAGTGTTATCATTGACCTAACAAGTGGAAAAACTATCTGGATAATATAATAATAATAAATGTCTGTACTACAGTAATGCACAATCACAAATCAATTAATTACAATACTTTAAAAAAAAACAAAAAAAAATAAGTGTACATATACCGTAACCACAAGGCGAGGTTCAGGATGGGAGAACCTCCCTCCTGCTCTTCCACCTAACCTAGAATTATAAAGTAAATGGTAATATTCATTTCCATGCCTAAAAACTAAATCTTAACTATGCATATTTATTTCAATAAACAAACAAAAAGTAGACAACATATAGGTTAAAAAATGTAACCGGACGTGTTGATGTGTGCCTGGGGAAAAATTTAACATTAAGATTCGGCACGTTTTTAAATTAATCACTGGTGGACTCACCAGGAAAGCGTCGATGAGTTACGTCAGCAGCAACAGTTCCACCATTGTTCAAATTCATTCTATTTGGCTCTCTGTTCTCTTTATATTTCCAAGAATGCCGCACAACACTCGTTTTATATACCTAGATATAGATCTACCTACTTAAATGGTTTCTGTGAGTTATGTTTGGATTTGATTGCTCTTCTTAATAATATAGACCAAGCACACAATTTTGAACAATGGCAGTTTGATAATATGTGGTCTGTATTTCCATGCTACTACTACTATCCATATGCCAATACAGTAATCCAGACTCAAAATATAATAAAACCCATCAAAATATGACTTACGTACAATATTCGATTTATAAGAGTAATGAACTGATCTATTTAGGAATTACCTGGCGTAGTTCTGTTTTCATTTAAAAGATTATTTAGATAAAAATGTTATATTATAGTTGTTGTTGACTGATTCAGTAATGAAACACATTACTAATATCTATAAGTAATGCATGTAATTTATTAAGTTGATTAATACGTCACACGTCTTATAAAGTATTTTTCTGAACTTATACGCATGATCTCTTTCTAATGCCTTCAAATAGTATAGCTTCTCAATGCTATTGTATTTAAAATTTGCTGTGTGGGCTTTGTGTATGAGAACTTGATACTTTACACCGCAATGATCAGAAAATAAATAAATCTACCATAATCTCAGATGTAAGTACATACATATGTATATAGTGAATTTTCATTTTCAATTTAATAAGTTCTGAGTTATAAGTATAACAATGGTACAACTAAAAGGCAAAAGAAACAGCAGCAAACAATAAAAAATTATATCTAAAATTCCAATTACTACAATTTACTCTACCCTGGTGACAAAGATTTAGTAGAGCCACGTTGAGCTTCACATCGTCTAGGCATCGATTCTACCACCTTCTGACATATGTATGCTCTTGTCTATTTTCATACATTCAGCGCTAACAATCGTCTTGAGAGAATTAATATAATTATGTCCACAACATGGACCACAAATATTCAATTGGATTAACGCCCGGCGAAGCCTAAGGCAATACCTCTATCCTACTGGTATGAAACCAGTTTTGCGCAGTCTTAGCTTTCTCCATAACTTATTGACCTAATTTTTCTGCAGACAACCGAAGTTTTGATTTCAGAATATTCAAATTCATTTCTTTAGTCATGATTCCATCAATATATTCTGGTTCACTACACCTTTCTCATGACATTAAACCCCAAAACTTTAATCCTTCTGCTAAAATCAAACTTTTTTGTAAAAATATCAACAAAGTTGTGAATGCAACTTACACCGATCGTGTTTTATGGTGGGTCTCCAACACTCTGCCTTATATTTTTCACTTGCCTTTCTCCATGTACGAATAACACCATCTGATCCGATCCAGAAAGTAAGAGTTTTGTTGCATCTGACCATATTATATGTTTCCATTAGTCAAGAAACCAATTTATTTTATCTTTTGCTAATTGCATACAACTTCGTTTAATTTTAGCTGATATAAAATGCTTTTTACCAACAATTCTTCGGCGGTATCTTTTCGCTTTTATCCGATTTCTAATACTTTTAAAGTGAATCAACAACACGAAATAACTCTCCATTTATGTGGGAAAAGTGTTAGTATAACGACGAAGATGTGGTAGGTTGGGCTGGAATAAGCACCGAAGACTATAGCCAAGTGTTTTTTATTCAGAACGGTTCACTTAATGCTCAAAAGTATTGTTATGAGACTCTTTCTTCTTCTATACGCAACATATGTGAAAGAACAATTCCGTTTATAAGGTTGCTTGTGAACATCGAGCTAACATTGTTAATAATTGCTCTAAGTATCGATTAATAGAATTTCTTAGGCAATTTTACGAACGGTTATTCTATCGAAACGCTGGGATGCATTAGAAATACCTACATATTGCCCTGCGAATTATTGCACCTTGTTTAGTTGTAGAACTTAAAACTAGTAAAATATTTCCCACGAATTAAGTGATAATTGGTTTACAAATTATATTCTATAAGTCCGCAATTACTAATAGTATTCTTTAAATGACAATAAACACTAAAATGGAACTAGACGGCAATGTTTATTTTTGACTATACCTGAAGAGATCATTAATATATTTTTATTATTGAATCGCGTTATTTTAATATTTACAACTGAACCAACTCAATCAAAATAATAGGCGGCAATTCTTTTGACCAGTGTTAATATCAAAAGCAAATTATTTCATCATGTAATACCAGTTTAAGATTTTTGTGATTTAGTTGTAAACTACTAAGTGTAACTTCTTTGGCTAAATTTATCGTCATAAATTCATTTTTCTATTTAAAGGACGTTTCACAAAAGTATTGTAATAGTGCTGTATATGTATGTATGTAATGACTCACAGCCAAAATCATACAGCAACAGGGAATACATATTGTATTTTAATCTAACTTATTAATAAAAAATAAGAAAATTCTAGTTGCTAATAGAAAAAATAAATGAGCATTTTCAGTGTACATACATAAAAGCAATATAATTCATTCTGAACAAAATACATAAAAAAATGTTTAGTCTAGATATAGGCAAGTCAGAGTCAAAATCAAACACTGTAATTCTAGTGATGTTTTTATTTTTAAAACTCAAAATTTATCTTTGGTAGGACTTTTCTTCACCGCTACTAGCCGTGATGGCTTTGATTGTATTAATTATTCTGTTAATAGAGATAGTATTTTGTACCATTCCTGCTCTTTCGCAGATCTTTATTAGAGACTACGTGCTTGCGTATGTTCGCCGAATAATCCTATAAACGTTAGATGATAGTTAGGTCAGGTGATTGAACAGATGTTTGCAACACTTTACGGCAATTGTATAATAGCCATTCTTTGGCAAAGTATAAGGAATTTTTTGGATCGTTATTCGCATAAAATTTAACAGTTTTTGGAATATCTAAATTTTTGGCACTTGCTTTCAAATTTCGTTTTCATACATGTGAATATTGGCATTTATCAATTGTTGCGCTATAAATTATAAATTACCTACTACTGCGGCGGACATACACTTCCATGCCATAACCGGGGCATCTCTATCCATATAGAATACATATATTTTAATAAGGCTGTGCGATTTTGGCTGTGTGTCACTGTAAGTACATACATACACAGGTACCTATATGAGAGCTAGGTAAAATAAAAACATACTGCAACATTAATAAATACGATACGATATAATTAACGAACTATCGACAATTTTTAATTCCATGTAAGTAGGATTTCATCTATATTTTTGTTTCATAGCAAAAAATCTTTTCATTATTGCAAAAACAAAGACAGTCGTAGCCACGTACAGGCGTGCACATATGTATGTAGTATGCACAAAAAATACCGATACAAAACGTTTTATAGTCCAAACACACTTATAATATAATGACACAGATGTTTATCAACGAAAACTTTTTTATCTACAGATTTACCGTTTTCTTTCGTAGATGTTTATATCAATGTATTCTGATGAGTGATGCATGGACATAGAATGTGTATATAGATTTGACGTTTTCTTATAAGTTTGCATTGATATGATACCATTAGTTTTATCGTTTATGCATATTGTGACTAAGAAGACCAAAATCATTATATCTATTAATATATGTGTTGTTTCAGGATTCTTATACAACGTACGCATCGCGTTTTGTGCGAGCGGTATCGGAAGATCATAGTATAGGTACGTCTGAAATGTCAGCTTTGATGTCAGGACAGAGTGTATCCACCTTGGCCGAATTGCATAATAAACACTGTCGAAAAACAATAACGGATGTTATTGATGAAGAAAGTACGGATATGCAATCATTAACAAATACAACCGATATGAAGACCAACGATGAAATATTCTCACATTTAGTAGCAGAATCCGCCATTCAATTTCAAATAATTCAGCAAACTTCTAAGGCACTACAGTTATGTAAGAGCATCAAGGAATTCGAGGATAGTCCAGAGCAAATAGAAGCGGAAAAAATTCTGTTAACAGCAAGTAAGTTAATTATTTTTATTTTAGGAATGCTTATACATGTATACAATGTTGTGTGAAAAAATACATGTATAAGCTTGTTGATTGTAATTATCCGTAAGTTTATTTAATCTATTGCCTGTCGCTTTGTTAATAATTTTTCATATAAGAGATATGTAGGTATAAAGCAGATTTGCGCGTAAACTTACATAACTCTTTATTACTATTATAATTATATAAAATCCGTCGGCTATTTATTTGTAAAAAAAAAACTACAGGATGGCTGTACTAAGAGTAGTTTTTATGACATCGGCCTCACACTCAAATTTACCTACACTACCGCTCACAGAAGTTTGGCCAAAATAGAAAGTTTTACAATACTTTAATTTTACAAGTTGCATGAATTCAAGATAATCTGAAAAAATATCTGCTTTATGTAACTACATTTAAAACCGATCTGGTGAAAGTATTACGAACAACAGATGTAATAAAGCAATTTAAGACCTCGAAGATTTAATTGCATTTACACCGGATTAACTAACTATTTATTATACATATACATATGTATGTCCAATCGATGTAGGTAACTAAGCAGGTAAGGGTTTTATTGCAATCCGTCCTCTCTTAAGACCTTGTACCTACCCAGTTTTATTATTTAGAAAATTGTCCTATTTGATATTGAATATGACCACGATCATATTCAATATCAATGATATTGAATATGATCGTGGTAGGCAAATGGTGAAAAATTAAATTTAGCCGCATCTACAATAAAGCACACCATATCGATGATATCAGGATATAAGCAATTTAGAGGATCGTACCGTTCAGAGGCGTTGAGAATCACTACCCCAGTAGATGATCGTCAACTACGATTAATAAGTAAGCGAAATCGCCTTAAAATAGCACCTGAAATAGTGAGCGAATTCACTCGCGGGTGTTGGCATCCCGTTTCAGTATCCACAGTCAAACGGCGGTTGGTGGAAGATAATTTACACGGTCGTGTGGCTGCTCGTAAACCATTGTTACGCCATGGTAACCGAGTGAAAAGACTAAGGTGGGCCCTAACAGAGGGATTGGACTGTGGAGCAGTATTTGGTAATAATAGGAGAGTGTTTGTGAGACGTTCCTCTGAGAGAATGTTGGTTCAGTAATAGTTTGGGGTTGCTTTAGTTACTTAGGAACACTACCGCAACATATTTAAAAATTATGCCATTCTTTCTGGCCTGCGAGTAATCGGACAGAATTTCTCTTTCATGCAGGAGAATGATCCGAAACACACCCCAAGTGTG